>PVLC010025163.1:0-23939 GCA_004027655.1 Graphiurus murinus
TACTGGAGGTTGAACTCAGGGGCATTCTACCTCCGAGCTATACCCCCAGCCCTATTTTTTATTCTTTATTTTGAAACCGAGTCTCACTAAGTTGCGGAGTGCCTCACTAGGTAGCTGAGGCTGGCCTCGAACCCGGATCCTCTGGTCTCAGCCTCCCAAATGCTGGGATTACAAGCGTGCGCCACCACGCCCGGCTCTCCCAAACACTTTCTATGAGGCCAACATAACATTAATACCAAAGCCAAATAGAGACAGCTCAAGAAAAAAAACTACAGGCCTATATCACTGATGAACCTAGATGCAAAACTGCTAAACAAAATACTAGCAATGCGCATTCAAAACCACATCAAGAAAATTGTACACCATGACCAAGTCGGGTTCATCCCAGGGATGCAAGGCTGGTTCAACATAGGAAAAACAATCCATGTAATTCACCACATAAACAAACTCAAAGACAAAAATCAAATGATCATCTCAAATGATGCTGAAAAAGCATTTGACAAGATCCAACACCCATTCATGCTAAAATTATTACAGAGAATCGGAATAGAAGGAACATACCTGAAAATCATAGAGGCAATATACAATAGGCCTACAGCCAGTATCATACTAAATGGAGAAAAACTGCAAGAATTCTCACTAAAAACAGGAACAAGACAGGGATGTCCATTATCACCTCTTCTGTTCAACATAGTACTTGAGACTCTAGCCAGAGCAATAAGGCAAGAGAAGGAAATCAAAGGGGTAAGAATAGGGAAAGAAGAACTAAAACTATCCCTCTTTGCAGATGACATGATATTATACCTAGAAGACTCAACAAAGTCAGCCAAAAAACTTATAGAACTGATCAACAAATTCAGCAAAGTGTCTGGATACAAAATCAATCTTAAAAAATCAGAAGCTTTCCTGTACTCCAACCATAAAACCACTGAAAAAGAAATCCAGAAAACAATTTCACTCACAATAGCACCCAAAAAATAAAATACTTAGGGATAAACCTAACCAAAGAGGTAAAAGACCTCCATAAGGAAAACTACAAAAAGCTGTAAAAAGAAATCGACGAAGACCTTAGAAGATGGAAAAATCTACCATGCTCTTGGATAGGCAGAATAAATATCATCAAAATGGCCATCCTCCCAAAAGTAATCTACAAATTCAATGCAATACCCATGAAATTACCAAGGTCACTCCTCACAGACATAGAAAAATCAGTCCCTAAATTCATTTGGAACAACAAAAAGCCCAGGATAGCCAAAGTAGTTCTTAGTAATAAGAACCATGCAGGAGGTATCACAATACCTAACTTCAAACTCTACTACAAAGCCACAGTAATAAAAACAGCATGGTATTGGCACAAAAACAGACACACAGACCAATGGAGCAGAATAGAAGATTCAGAAATAGACCCACATGCTTACAGTCAACTGTTTTTTTTTTTTTACAAAGGAGCCAAAAACATACACTGGAAAAAAGATAGCCTCTTTTAACAAATGGTGTTGGCAAAACTGGATAACCACATGCAGGAAAATGGAAATAAACCCCACTTTCTCAGCCTGCACAAGAGTCAATTCCAGGTGGATCAACGACCTGGAAGTCAGGCCAGAGACCTTGCAGCTACTTGAAGAGGGCATAGGCCCAACACTTCAACACACAGGCACAGATTAAAAACTTTCTCAACAAGACCTCAAAAAGCACAAGCAACTCAAAGGAAGATCAATACATGGGATTGCATTAAACTAAAGAGCTTCTGTACAGGAAAGGAAACTATCAAGAACCTCTACAGAGAACCCACAGAGTGGGAGAAAATGTTTGCCAGCTGCTCTTCAGACAGAGGACTAATATCTAGGATATACAGAGAACTCAAGAAATTCACAGCTAAGAAAACAAATAACCCAATCAAAAAATGGGAAAAGGATCTAAATAGACACTTCACAAAAGAAGAAATACAAATGGCCAATAAATGTATGAGGAAATGTTCTACATCATTAGCAATTAGAGAGATGCAAATCAAAACTACCTTTGAGATTTCACCTAACTCCAATTAGAATGGCAACTATCAAGAACACAAACAACAATAAATGCTGGAGAGGGTGTGGAGAAGTTGGAACCCTAATACATTGTTGGTGGGATTGCAAATTAGTGCAACCACTTTGGAAAACAATGTGGAGGATCCTCAGACGAATGGGGATGATCCTACCATATGATCCAGCAATACCTCTTCTGGGTATCTACCCAAAAGAACGGAAACCAAACTATCAGACCAACGCATGTGTATCTATGTTTATTATAGCTGCACAGTTTACGATTGCCAAACTATGGAACCAGCCAAGATGTCCATTAACAAATTAATGGATTACAAAACTATGGGATATGTACACAATGGAATATTACTCAGCCATAAAGAAAAACAAAATCATGTTATTTGCAAGGAAATGGATGGAACTGGAAAACATTATGTTAAGTGAGATTAGTGCGTCACAAAAAGTTAAAAATCAAATGCTCTCCCTAATATGTGGAAGCTAGGGAGAAAATGGGACATAAGAGGGACTCCAGATGAAGAAGGAGAATCCTTAGGTGAACAAAGAATTGGACTTAATGGAAGGCAATGGGGGGAGGGGGGACACCTAAGGAACATGATGTACTTTCATGAACACATCAAAGTCAATCACTAAACTGACCTTGAGAAAGAGGGAGGAGGAGGGAGTGGGGCGGGAATTGGGGAAGGGTTAAATGAGAAATATGGGCATGAATGTCTTTACCTATACTAGCTTGTACCTAACAAAGATGTGTGATTACAATGCACCAAATAAGGGAAAGATGGAAAAAAAAAAAAAAGGATTTTTTAAAGTTATACCAGGAGATTTTTGTTCTACGTAATTGGGAGCCCATCTCTATTAAAGTGGCAGAAACAGCTAAGACATTTGTAGATCGGCTTCAATCCTTGGTGCCTACCTGGCCCTTGTTTACCTCCATGCTGGGAGGAGTTATTGGATTAGCAGCAATAGTCATTCTAGGCTTATGCATTCTACCACTCGCTGTACGCTTTGTGATCAATGCCTATGTTAGTATACGAGCAGATTTACATGGAATAAAAATGCAAGCACTGCCTTGCACAGGGCCTGGTAGTCAAAGACGGGTTCGATTTTCTCAGGGCAATATCAGCCTAAGACAGGGCTCCTTGAATGACTCACCGAGACCCCATGACGGGTAAGATTAAGCACCTGGTAGGAAACGACCTAAGACAGGCACAGTCCTTTGTGCATTTTAAAATAAAAACGGGGGAGTTGTAGGAGCCCAGCTGGGCCCTCTCCCCCTCCTGGCAGTTGCTATCTGCATATATGAGTAATTATACTGATTCTTCTGCTATGGCTACAATGGCATCTCAAAGTCTGGAGATTGCACCTAGGATGTGTAGATGAAAGACTCTCCCACTTCTTAGAAAGTAAATATATGACCCTAAAGGATTATGGTTTTATGATTCTAGAAAGTTTGCTTTACCAGGCTATGTTAAGAATGTGGGCTATATGTGTAAAAGAAGTGGTGCTATTTGCATTCTGACAATGATTGATATGTCATAAATGTCTATATAACCCTGTTGTACTCAAGAAACGTATAAAAATCCGTGCTGAAAAAAAAATAAACAAACAAACTTGGATTAAGCATTTTACCAAAAAATAAATAAATAAATAAAATGAGTCTTACTTAATGCCCATAAGGAGTTCAGTAATCAAAATACAATATGCCAAACCCAGGCCAAATCACTAACTCTAGGATATGTAGTAAAAGATTCAGAGTCAATAAAGTCTAAAATATCTTCATGATAAATTTGAATCCATCAAGATGAAAACGGGCCAGGATGAAGCAATTCTAGCAAATGTAGAGACATATATGCAAAGACAGAGAGAAAATATAAGATCTTGAATACTTCTAACTAGAAAACATGATTCTTGAGGACATGACATAGACAAGAGCCAGATTGTTAAAGATGGTATAGGTCAACTTTCTTAAGTAATAGAAACCATCAAATAGAATTTTAAGTAGATATTTTATGATTAAATATAGGTTTTAAAAATACCATCTCGGAGGCAGCAACAATAGAATAGGTAAAGACATTAGGAGGAAGAGATTTACAGAAGCAATTTAAGAGGCTACCACAAAAGTCCAGATGAAAATGACAAGCTTTTCAAATAAGAAAAGGAAATTGCTGAGAAGGTATTTCAGAGGCAGAAAAAATAGGCATTTTTTTCGAAGAAACATTTGATCCATTAAAAAGGAAAGGTGGTAAGCAAAAGTGAAGATACTAAAACTTCTAACGTATAATAAAATAAGGTGAAGCTTTAGAATTACTATTTCTCAGGAAAATGAAAAAGAGCTGTTGGAAAATACAATGAGATACATAAAAAAAACTTCTGACAGGATAAATGAGTGATGTGTGCATGTATGCCTCTACCATCCTGTACCTCATTAAGATATATGACTACAATGAACCACTAAAATTAAATAAATAAATAAAATATGTATGATTACAATTCACCAATAAATTTACAAAATTTTTTTTTAAAGTTGAGTGTAAGTGCCCAAATTAGGTTAGAAGAATGATTTAGCAGTGAGTCACATCAACACTGTTTCTTAATCTTTTCTTGCAGATAATCTAGAACAAGATTGAAAGGCCAAAAGCTAGAGAATCCCCAACTGGCAAGACGGACATAGCAGAAGGTTCAGAAAGTACAGAAGAACACTAGGATGCTATGAGAGATGTGACTCAGTATGGAACCCAGTTTAACAAAACAAGTAGGCCATCCCATGAGGGCAGGAAATTGCTGTGTCCTGTTCTCTGCTGTATTCTCAGTGCCTAAGACCCTGTAATTAATATTTGTGAATAGATGTGTGATGATGGGTACATCAAAGACTCAAAGAGGATAAGGAATATAAGAAAAGGAAGGAAAAAGCATGAGGGAAAAGATGTTCCAAAACAGCAAGAGAGGGAATGCTAGAAGTTCTACATCTGAGGCTTTTCTAGACCATGGAATACAGTTCCCATAGAGTTGTATACTAGAAATTTGAAGAAATAGGTCACCTATTCTTCATTGTAAGACAATGAAGTTTATAATGGAGTCACAATGGTCCAGTTTACTAGTCGGCCTAGTAATTAATGGCCTAGTGTGACCATTATTGTCTATCTACTGCTATCTTGAGATTACTTAAGTTATCAGAAAACACTGAAAAGAAAAATATATTGCTGTAGAATTAAAACATTTAAGTCAAATGCATACACTGATCAACTATTAGAAGTTATGCTTCAAAATGTATTCTTTAAACTGTCTAAGAGGAAAAATTTACATTAAGTAAAGTTATTGTTCTGATTTTCATGGTTTAAAATTAAAGACAGAACATTATATACATGTGAAATTCTAATATTATCTTACCATCTTCCAAAAACTGGATATCAGATGTGTCAAGATTATGATCTGTTTCAAATAGCTGTTTCCCTAAAACAAAAAAGGTATATTCAATTCAAATGGCATAATATTCCTTCATCTTCCCTACAACCATTTTAAAACTGTAATAACTCAAGAAAACAAGTCTGAAAATCTCTTTTCCTGTGAATTTCAATAATCCATAAACTCATTCAGTAGCTAGGAGGCATATGAAATATATTTACTTTAAAATGGAACAAGTGAAGCCTAGTCTATCTTAGAGTCCTACAAACACAATGAGATTGCTGCAATCACTTCTAAAGTTGGTGATCCTAAATATCCATGTATCTCTCTCATATATATGTATACACACACACACACACACACACACACACACACACACACGTAGTAGTATGTATATACACTATTTTCTTGTAGAAATCTGAATGATCCTCTTGCCTATATAAGAAATGATACAGACAGGAGGACCTGGGTTCATGGCCAGCCTCAGCTACTTAGTAAGGCCCTCCACAACTTATAACCTGTTTCAAAATAAAAAATAAAAAAATTAGGGCTGGGGATTAGCTCGGAGGTAGAATGTCCCTCGGTTCCATTCCCCATACCACACACATACAAAAAGAAATGATACAGGATTTCGAGAAAATAGGAATGATTAGGGAATAAAGATTGTCATACCACTTAATTTATTTTTTCCTGCTTGTTCTTCCTCTTTCATCCTTTTCTTTTTAATTTCCAAGAGTTCTGCATCAAACTTGGCCTTCCAGCTTAAGAAATTCTCTATTGTAACAGGAGTGCCATGGAATAATTGCTTAGAAAAAATAGATAAATCACCAGATTGAAGCAGCAGTTTAACAAATGAAGCCTAGTGACATCTTCTGGACGAATAACACAACCACTTCTAAGAGAAACACACACACACACAAATCAACCTTTGAAAATTTTAAATATTTAATCTGATTTCTTCCTCCACTGGGTACTGTCACTAGTTCTGGCAATTTGCTCTAGAAAAGTTCATTATTATATCTTACAAAAAAACAAATAAAGACAATATAAATGCATTTACTGTGTTCACCATAGCTGTTTACTGTTAAGAAAGTTGTCAGTATTCATATGTTTTGAATACATATCAACTTATAACAATAAATCATTGCTTTTTCATTTCAGAATATGAAGTTCTCTCTGCATTTAGTCAGTACTTAGATCACTATGTCAGGGGCTTAATACTTCTAAACTCTATACAATATGTGAAATAATTTATATTTCTTGGTCTTGCTTGCATGAACTTCTATCCTGATTATCATTCATTACTCATGTTATGCCACCAACCAAATGAGAAACTTAAATTTTACTCTTAGAAGTTTACTAAAATTTACTTTTATTTTTATGATTTCAAAATATAATTACAAAAATTGTCCAAAAGAGAAAAACCAACCACCAGCAAAAAATAGATTTAGGGAATAGTGAATAAAAACAACCTTTTAAATAAATACCTTTTCTGCTTCTTCTGCTTCTTTTTCTTTTCGTTTCTTTTCTTCCTCTCTTCTAGTTTTTATCTGATCTACTATTTCATTTAACTTTTCTTGCACAGCTGTCACTAGAGTAAAGATCATCACCATACCAAGATTCTCTTCAGCCTAAGTAACAAAAAAAAGTGGCAAGAAACATACTTCTCAGAAAAATAAAAAGAAGCCAGTGGAAAAATATTTTAGTGCAATCACTAAGTGTCATATGTTTGTAACATGACTACTAATTTAGTTTACTGTATATTCATACACTTAGGTAAATGAACATTTAAGAAGTGATTCATATATAAATAATGATGTCTTGTTTTTTTTTTTAATTGTATAATTTGACATGTCAAACATAAGACATTTCTATAAATTATTTTAATAATCATATAGGTAGAATTCTGAAAACTGTTCCCTATAGTAATGAGTAACATCTTTTCTCTAGCATTTTTCAGTATTTTAGTTCATTTTTTATAATTAAGAACTGTGACTATGAACAGATTTTTAAGGCTCGAGTTATTTTCTAATCTACTACAGTAATAGAGTGTAGGTACTTTTGTAATTTATTTATTTATTTTTTTTTTTTTCTGCAGTACTGGGGACTGAACCAATGGGCATTCTACCTCTGAGCTACACCCCCAGTCCTATATTTTATTCTTTATTTTGAAACAGGGTCTCACTAAGTTGCAGAGAACCTCACTAAGTAGCTGAGGCTAGCTTCGAACTCAGATCCTCCGGTCTCAGTCTCCCAAGTACTGGGATAAAGCGTGCACCACGATGCCCAGCTTTTGTAATTTATTTTTACCTTCTCTTCTTTAGATTTGCTGTGGTTTAAAACCAAATATAAAAGCAACTCTGCCTCATGAAAGGGATATAACACAAAGACTATTAGAAAGTTGGTAACTTGGAAGCAGAACAAAATAAAATGAAGTAGACCAAAATATAATAGTTTCAACCATACTAGCCAAAAATCTTAATTCCAGAAGCAGAGCATTTCTTTGGCAAGGCTGGCCTCAGCAACGTTTGAGTATTTCAACCCCTGGGTCCTCTGGAAGCACTGGCTTCAAGATAGCTCATGTAATCTTCTGCAGTGTAACTATGCCAAGTATCCTAAGTTTATTAGTAAACAACACTCTCCTGAGACTGCCCACTATATGGTGACTTGATGTCCCAGTCACTTCAATACTGAAATCATCATCTTCTCCACAAAAGCCATTCCTGGTTCCCAATCAAATCAACCAAAAATAAGAAACTATGAGTTGTTTGTATAAAGATATGTGAAATTACATATACATACAACGGAATTTTATGTAGTTATCAAGAATAACGATTTATATATATGTCCAGCTGAAATAGAAAAATATCCACAAGTATTGTTAAGTCAAAAGATGTTATAAAACATGTATCCAACTTGATATAGGAGAGAAGTCTATGTATATATATGTAGGGGAAAAAATTTAGCACTATGTCACATGAAATAATAGGTAATTATACCCACTTGGTGTATTTAAGAGTAATCACTGTTTTCTTCATTACTTCCTGTATTTTGGGCCTTTTACAATAGGAGTTTACTTTCTTATAACTGACTATAATACAATTTTTGGAGAAAAAGTACAAATATCCCTTCAATATATCTGATCCCAAGCAAGTGTTGAAGAAACCAAAATTGTCTTTTTAAAAGAAGAAAGTCTTAGCCGGGCGTGGTGGCGCACGCTTGTAATCCCAGCATTCGGGAGGCTGAGACCTGAGGATCCGGGTTCGCGGCCAGCCTCAGCTACTTAGTGAGGCACTCTGCAACTTAGAGAGACTTGGTTTCAAAATAAAGAATAAAAAATAGGGCTGGGGGTGTAGCTCGGAGGTAGAATGCCCCTGAGTTCAATCCCCAGCACTGCAAAAAAAAAAAAAAAGTCTGAGTATAAATGAAATAATAAACACATGAAAAAATTCACTCAGAATAAATAACTACATTAATGTATGACTAACTGATAATAGTATAACCATGTACAGCCTTATTCTCAAATGGCTCAAGATATTTTTGTTATAAAATGAGCAGTTAGAAGATCATCGGTCCTTAGAAAATACAAGTCACATCTAAGGTGTAACATGTTTTCTTACAATTCTTAAAAACAAACAAAAATAAAACTTCTGATTTTAAGATGGTGGAGTAAAGTTTTAGCTTGCCCTCCCTACTCTTTACTCTAAAAAAGTCATGAAAACTCTCTGTCAAAGCATGAGTAAATTTTAATCACATACAAAGTCAAATCATAGGTGGTTCACTCCACAACAGAATTAGTCCAGTAAAAACTTTCTCATATCCCTATTTTCCTCCACAAACCCCTCCCCTCTTGGAGGGTTATTCATAAGCCATTATTGATATTTGTACACTTAACAGAGGAGGAGAGATAACAGGGGAAAAAGAGATTACAGTCCTCTTCCTATTCTGTAGGCAAGTAGCCTGTAACAAGTGAGAGGGGGTGATAATTTTATTTATTTATTTATTTTTTTGCGGTACTGGGGACTGAACTCAGGGGCATTCTACCTCCAAGCTACACCCCCAGCCCTATTTTTTATTCTTTATTTTGAAACCGGGTCTCGCTAAGTTGTGGAGGGCCTCACTAGGTAGCTGAGGATGGCCACGAACCTGGATCCTCCAGTCTCAGCCTCCCGAATGCTGGGATTACAAACGTGCGCCACCACGCCCAGCGGGGGGGGGTGATAATTTTAATTTTTTTACAAGTTGGAATTTTTTTCTGGGCATGGTAGCACACACCTATAATCCCAACTACTTGTGAAGCCAAGGCCAGCGTGTGCTACTTACTAAGATACTATCTTAAAATAAAATTAAAAGGGCTAAAGATGTACTCAGTGGTAGAGTGCTTGCCTAGCATGTACAAGGCCCTGTTATTTGATCCCTAGACCATATACAAAAAAGAAGTTGGAATTTTTAGCTACACATGGGGAATAGGCATTCTACGCACCAAATCAAAACTATACTTACACCTTAAGTCTGTTGGCCTTTTTCTCAGCTAAAGAATGAACAGATAATTCAGGGGCTGACTGAGTTATAAACAGGAGTACTGAGACAACTTCTATTACTCAAACCTTAAAAGGCCAGTAGAAAATCAAAATAAAGATGCATTGTGATTATGAAACATGCATTCTGCTTGGTCAATGTATTACTAACCCATATTTAATAACATCTTCTAACCCTTAAGTTAATGTGCAATATTTAGGGCCAATCAAATAATGCCACTACAAAGCAAAATTATTTCCTTACCTGCAATGCTAATAATTTTAAAATGTCTGACACATCGTTATCTTCTAGATTTTCCTGGGAGAATATTTCATAAAGGGGAGCTTCATCTGGGTATTTTTCACTGTATGTAAACTTGAGAGTAGTCTGGACAACTAAGACACAAGATTAAGAGTTTGGTATGAATACATTAAAAGTATAGAGACCAGTAATTTTGTTGCATCAATAATTAATTTATGTAAATGAAAAGCAGCACAGATCTTCCTACAAAACAAAGAACTAAGATTACTAAGATACTAGATAGATAATTACTAATATAACCAATACATATCATAAAGAAATTAAATAAAAAAATCAAGGGAATACAAAAAATAACTTCTTACACATAAAATACATTTACTACCATGTGAGGGAAAAAAAGCTACTCTTTTTAAAATCCTCCCCCAAATAAACAAAAAGCAATGAATATATTACAAAGAAAACTTCCTATCATAGGTTCATATTCAGCCTCTACCAGAGGCAGTTTCAAGCTGCAGCAAATTTGGCGATAGTCCTGGAATGTACATTGACATCTGCACAGTGTCAGCAGGGCATTGCTAACTGTAGCTAGAGGACACAGTTCTGTATTGTGCAATTAGAGTAGCTATCTGGAAAATATTTAACTTGACTCAGCTATACATGCTCACTTGCTCTTTTAGCTTGTGCCAGTTTACAGATCTGACACTTGTACAGCAGTGAGTCTCATGGACACATTAGTGCACGTCATCTCTGCAGCTGAGCCCAGTGTGTTCTCTATTTTACCAGGCGGTTTGAAACTAAGCAGTAATGCTAAATATTTACTGTTAAAATTTATTACTCAAATGATCTTTTGCCTCAAGTTCATCTTTCTTGTAACTCACATTTTATTATTAAAATCATCTGATTTTGCTAAAGTACCCTGAATCCATACTGCTCTTCATGGGAGGGAGGAAAAAGGCAGCTTAAATTTTGCAGATTTGATACTGTGGTTTAATTTTTGTGTGTGACTCAATAAGGAATTTTATGTGTGGATAAATGCAAAGGATTGAGTGTTAAGAATTAATAAGAAATAGTGTCTCTCAACATTTTTCTTTCTTTCCTTATTAACATATTTCTAATTTTATTACTAAAATAAGAATTTTTTTAATTTTAATTTTTATTTTCCCTAGGCTTCTTGAGGTACAGTTGACAAATAAAAACTACTTATATTTAAGGTGTACAATGTGATGTTTTAATATACATATATATCAGGAAATGATTACCAGTCAAGCAATTAACACAATCATGACTTCCCACAGCTATAATTTCTATTGTATGTGTGGTAAGTGCACTTGAGATCACAAACTTATTCATCCTGCATAACTGAACCTAGGTACACTTTGGCCAACTTTTCTCCTTTCTCCCCCAGCTGCAGCATTTAAATGACCAATGTGTCAAAGAAGAAATTAAAAAATACCTGGATACAAATGAAAATGGAAATACAACATACCAAAACTTATGGGTTGCAGTCAAAGCAGTTTAAAAACGAAACATACCAATAAATGCCCACATCAAAAAATAAAAAATCAAATAAACAATCTAACTTTACATCTCAGGGAACAAAGGAAATAAAGAAACAACTTAGCACAAATAAGCCAAAGGAAGGAAATAATAAAAATCAGAATAGAAATAAATGAAATACAGGCCAGAAAAAAAAAAAAAACAGGAAAAAATCAGTGAAACTTAGTAACTAAACTAAGAAAAAGAGAAGACTAAAATAAATAAGACTTTACAATTGATACTGAGGTAGGGGGGGAAGTTGGTTATATGGTACAAAGTTTCAGAAGAGATGAACAGATTCTGGAGTTTATTATACAGCATGGTTACTATAGTTATTGATAATGTTTCTGGTTTGAAGGGATACTTTTGGCAGTGCAGATGATAGAACACAGGGCCCTATGCATGTTCAGCAAGTACTATACTAAGAGGTTAATACTAAACATTATCACCACAAAATAAATAAATTTAGTACATAAAATTCATCATTGTTGGTATATTAGATTTCGTCAACTCTATAAATATAGCTTTACAATTTTTTTCATGTTCATTAACCTCAGATATTCTTTAACATGTAGTTTAAAGAACTGCAAACAGAATTTTATCCTGCAAGTATATTAAAATGCATTTAACCATTTTAAAAGAGTGAGGTTTTGAAAATATATATTTATTGAATGTACAATAAGTATTAGACAATCACAGAAAAATCAGGACTACAATAAGGAAAAATAAAACCACAAATAATTTTATCACTAAGAAAAGCTCACCATTATCATTTTGGTATATATTTCTAAAAATTACTTTAAAGTATGTTTCTATGCATATATTTACATCTCAAACAAAATGATGTATTCATTATATTATTATTATAGCCCTGATGCTTTGCATATGATTTAATTATTTCATAATGTATACACATATATCAACACACTATATTGCCCCATGAACATACTTATCAATTTAAAATAAAATTGAACAAATATATACTCTCAAACATAACATGAATATCTCTTCAATTTCTTAAATATCAAATGTAAGCATACTTCCATTCTAGCAGAATGCCACCCTTCATACCATTTATGTATGTTATTTATTTTGTGGTACCGAGTTTGAATCCAGAGACATTTTACCTTTGAGCTATACCCTCAGGCCTTTTTATTTTTTGTTTTGGAATGGAGTCTCACTAAGTTGCTCAGGCTGGCCCCAAATTTGTGATTCTCCTGTCTGAGCCTCCTCCAAGTACTGAGATTACAGGTGTGAGCCACCTTACCAAGCTATATATGCAACCATTTATTGGTTAAGATAGAAATAATGATTATATTAATATCCTTCTGTAATTTTACTTGTGTCCCAATATTTTCCTTGGAATAATATCCCATATGTAGATATTCATCAAGAATATATTTTTAAATCTCTTGCTTCTCGATCCAATGGTTCTCCTGAACATACATATTAATTTATGTTCACTCCCAACAGTATACTGCTCTGTCTTAACCAGTACTGATTTGTTAGATAACATGAATAATATTTTCATTTAAATTTGCCTTTTGAATTAGTAGTAATGCTAATTTTTTAAATGATCACTTACGATGCTATCTCTAAGAATTGAGATAGCATTTTTTACTAGTTGGTCTATTAAAATAGAGTTCTGGGACAAAAATAGTACCAACTAAGAACAATTTCAAACAAATTTATAAATTTACTTCTCAAATCAAGAATGATGAACTATATAGAGCTATCATTACAGGGCTATTAGTAGGTCCTAATAAAGCTGCTACTCAGAATATGGGGATGTCTCTAGAAATTTTAAATTTCATTTTTCATTACAGTATAATCTTAAAATAGTTATATTCTGACTACTGTATCAATGAGCACTGCCACACTAATTCTGGCACACATATTGGCATTATATGGAGCCTAAATGATATCACCAACTTCTTTATAAAGAAAAGTTTCAAATAGTGAAGAGCAGTCAGCATAATATTTATTTTTACTTTGATGCATTAATTTTTTGGGTATCTACCTATAAGAGCACATTCATCATTAATTTAGTAAGAAATAACTACATCTAACATCCTTTTCAGATTTCAAAATATCTCAATGCTAACCTTATTTAAATTGTACCAAACAAATCTAGAGTAATCAAATGAGACCATTAAAATTGGCTTATATTGACTACTCTTGGCGGAATTTTGGTTTACCTAAAGAATAGGGGGGAAAAAAGAGATTAATGCTAAATTTTTATAAAATTACTATATTAACTGAACTAGACTATAGGTGAAAATGAAGTTCAAATACTATCCCCCTGATTATCCACCAAACTTAATTTATTTAATTTTAACTTATTGGTTTTATAGCTGCTTTATTTCAGGAGAGGGAAAAATATACAGATAGGTATATATTTTGCCCCATTTATAATAGCAAACATCTAATAAAGAATCTAAATGTCCAGTGTGAAAAACAGCCATCGAAAAATAATAGTTACTCAGTGGAATACCAAACAACTGAAAAAATGTTTGCATGCAGTCTTGGACAAAAATCTCCAAACTTTTCTCTATCTGCTGTATCTTTAATGTTTCTATTTCACTGGTAAGAAGGAAGCAGATTGTGCCAGAATGTATCTCTCTGACTTCATCTCTATTTTTCTAGGACTTATGTTTCCGTGAAAAATCTTGACTAGAAATATACAACATTCATGCTAGATTCTTAATAGCACCTTAGCACTTCCACACCTGTAACACCCAGCACAGTGGTTGCAGAATGAGTAAAATCCCTGAGAAAGCATAGAAAAGCCATAGGTATTTTTTTATGAGACTTACTTTCATCATTTTCTCCAGCCTCAGATGTCACAGTAATGGTGAAGCTGGGTGGATTTTCTGATAATACTGCAAGAAAATATATGTGGACATTATTAACCTGTTTCCTAAGGCAGATGTTTTTCCTTATTAGCAACTTATCACTACTCAGTCCTAGATACTGGGTCCTAGGATAAATTTTCATTTTCACAAATACAGACTAAACACAACACTGAAATGATGAAGCTACATGCATTTTCTATTTAAACAGAGTTTACTTTAATCTGAAAAGAAATATCTATAGTAGATAACTCTTGACATTTTACCAAATCAGTTAAAATATAAAGTAATTTACCCTTTATTTAAAAATCTCTACGTACACATGAAAAACTATATTCCTAAAATTACATTCCTAGAGTTTGATGTTTCGTATCAGATACTACTGATATTCATGTTATCACTGATTTTTATACTTGTATATTTTATTTCCCATGTCGTTAAGCAAAAGCAAACTTTATCCCTTCACAAATACTTACTGAGCTTCTACCATCTTTCATGGAATTATAAAAGGAATTAGCTGTGAATCTAATTTATCAAATTGCCTACAATTTATTAAACAAGACATGTAGGTCAACATCTGCATAAGTAAGAAAGTTTTACAAATCATTTTATAGCCTGATGACTATCTAATAGCGTATCTCTGTTTATCTTCTATTTCTCCCATAAGACTATTATTAAAACTGTATGAGACCCCTAGGCCTGTCAGGAATGGGAAAAATCAATAAATATTGGTTTAATAAAAAAAAAGAACTAAGTCAGGCACAGGGGCACATGCCTGTAATCCCAGTACTTGGGAGGCTGAGATAGGAGAATCATAGGTTCCAGGCCAGCTTGGGCAACTTAGCAAAACCCTCATCAACTTAGAGAAACCCTGTTTCAAAAATTTAAAACTGGGGTGGGGGAAACTGGGAGTGTAACTCAAAGATGGAAGGCCCCTGGATTCAATCCCCAGTACCAAAAAAAAAAAAAAAAGGAAGCAAAACTAACCTAATGGAAGGAAAAAGAAAAAAACAGTAACAAAGGAAACATATTCAAAACAAGGTGAAAAGTAATCAAAGAAACAGCAAGTTGCAGTGATGGCTGCTAGGCCTGTGCGAAAAGTCTCTGCCTCACTTCATGCCTGGGAAGTACCAGCACCTGCCAAGTCTGGCAGCGCTCTGCCTACTAAAGAACAAGGACTCACTCAAGAAGTTACCACAGAAACTATTCAGCTTTTACTATCCAGGAACTCCCTGAAGCCACCATAAATATATACTATTAATAATACTTTTAAGACGAATGCCTTAATTTTAATGAAATTTAAGGCTCTTCAAGCAATGACGAACATCTATTGTTACAAGAAAGGTATCTGGCCAGGAAAATGACACACTGGACTCATATTATGCTAGATCTCAGACAGTCCAGCTCTCCATAAAAAAGTCACTGAAAGCTCATGATAAAGCTTTCAGAAGGATGCTTTTAGCTACTTTTTAACAAATGCGTAAAAAAAATTTGATATAATTCATTCTTCTTTCTTTTATGACCAAATTCAGCATTTAGATGTCATGAAATGTAAACACTGCAACTACAGAAATAAGAGTTCAACTGAATGGCATTCCTACTTGTTTCCATTTTCCAGGACTCCTCCATGAAGCTGTAAGTCAGGGTAACCTATATCTGACAATAACAGCTAACATTTACTGAGTATCACTTTGTGCATGTGCTATATACTTAAAGTCTTTTAATTATAACACCAAGACCATGATTTTATAGTTAATATACTTCATCAAATTTAGGTTGCCATCAAGAATGACATATATCTTACCTTATACACCACTAACAAAGAAAAAGTTGCCAATTAATCTGATATGTAATTAATAGATTCATACATCAGTGATGTTAAAATGTAAAAAATGTGTCTCAGAGACAATTAAATATATTATCACTCCAATTTCATAGATATGGAAATTCATATACAGAGCTTTTACATAATTTGCCCAAAGCTCTATAGCTAACAATCAGAACTGTATAAACTGTATAGAATGTCATATGAGAAGAAACAAATTATTTCCAGCTGAGAAATTCGAGGAAAGTCATTTGAGTTAGGCTAAAAATCATAGGTGATATTTTAGCAATTAGAGATGGAGAGGGGACTGTAGTCAAAAGAACCAAGGCAGCAAGGGCATATGGTCATAAAGCTAAGGAAAAATACAGGGAATAATTATGTTTTCTATTTGGCAGACATATATGAGTGAAGAAAACCAGGTGAAAATACAGTTGAAAGCTTAGGCATGGACAATAATAACTTTTAGCAAAAATAGTTAGAATTATATCTCTACACATAGGACAATAAATCTAGTAACAGTGTATAGAATGGATCCAGGGAAACAAAGCTAAAGATAGATGAAACTAGGTTAGTACTGCAATACATCAGGCAAAGGTAATGAGGTTCTGAACCAGGTTGGCAGGGGTGGGTATAGTAGGAAACAAGGAGGAAGTTAAGATGATGATGACATGTTGGATTTGCAGGCTGAAGATATGGTGTCACTAACACAAACAGGAATACAAAAAAAAAATCAAACAATATATTTTAAAGACATGTGCAAATGGAGCTAAAGAGATCTAGGCTTTATTTCAATTTAGGATCTTCTATAGAGATGTGATAGACTAAATGGAGCAACAGGAAGAAAACGTAATGGAGTTAAAGGTCAACCTCAGCTTTGTAAGGAAATCTTAATTTGGAGAACAAAGTAAGAGGAAGAAAATTGCCAGAGATTAAAAGAAGCAACGGAAGAAGTTTTCAAGAAGCAGATAATAATTCTCCCCCTTCCCCCCAACCAATGGCTCTTGTCACAGACTTTTCAAGCAAGCAGATCCTATCGTACTTGCTTACAACAGCAGTACTGCTCTCTCTATGTACTTGGTATGTTGTGATCAGTGGTGAAAAGAAGGTAGAGTTGAATAGTCAATGGATAACTGAAGTCTATTTTATTTGTGAAACCACACCAAGTATCAAAATCTGTCTACAACATGTACTATACAGTCTGTGTAGCTTACCACACCCTGTAAGATCCTATCTATAGCACTGACAAGGCCTCTGCTTACTAGTCAATTCTCATTTTACATGACTCAATTCTCATTTTATGTTTTAGCATTACCAAGCCATATGTCCTTTGTATACAATCTCTCAGAATCCTGCTTCTGCAAATGTTGTACACCTGCTGAAATACCCTTCCCCTAGTCTCACTCATTTGTTAATTCATTACCCCTCCGTTCTCTAAAACAACTCAGGTTGTGCACTCTTCCTAAATGTATTATGATGTCTTTTCCCTAGAAGACTAAGTTCTTAAAAATATATATATAATAAATATTTGGTAAGTTAGGAAGACAAAGGACATGCAGATGTTAGCAAGAATATTACTGAGCTTCCTAACCTTGTGAGCCAGGTTAAGTATGGAAGATGCTCTCCCCTAAAAAAAAAAAAAAAAAAGCTAATGAACTACCAATCCATGAAAAATCAAGATGCAAGACATCTAAAAGCATGGGAATGAAAGAACGGTAGGGCTACAAAGGTTACAGACAGAGGAGAAACTTCAGAAGCCATACTGCTAGAAGTGACAGTTCCAATGTGTGCCCACGGTCATAAGCAACTGAAAGAAGTGAAAACCAAAACTGTTGACAAAGACAAGAAATCATGAAGTCACATCATTAAAAGAATCAACAACCAAAGATGGCAAATTTCTAGATAAAGTATCTTATATTCATTTTACAGATATAAAATATCTATACATTATTTCCTGTTAGATAAACGAAGTCTTGCACAGGTTAAATGCTTTGTCCAAGGATAACATGCCAAGGTATCATTATCAAGAAAAAATGGAGACCAGGTACACAAAGAAAAGGGATACTAGGAAGCACTGCTGTTATTCTCCTAATATCTATTCCATCCTTGTTTAAGCTAGACCACTTTTAACTGAGGATAATGACCAGTGCCAGAACAAGGACTGCATTTCTCATGAAATGACTAAGTTCTAGCTAACAAGATGAAAACGGATATATTTTTTTACTATATCCAGGACACTTCCTCATGGAACTGCTGGCTTTCATTTTTCTTTTTCTTTATTCTTTTATTTATCCTAATGTCTGTAAAGGTAATGTTACTGTCATGCTGGCCAACAGGTGAAAACCTACCTTAGAGATGAAAGAGAGCTAGATCACAAGAAGCTTCATCCCTAAGGATCGCTGAGACTAATAGTGCAAGAGCAATAATTTTTAACCTCTTTAAAAAATAACAATGTTATTTGAGGTTTTCTGTAACAGTTGAACCTAATTAAAAGAAAAAAATTAGGGAAAGGGATAAGAGATAATAATATGGCAAAGATGGGCAATAGCTAAGGTAGAGATGGGAATCCTGAACTCTGATGAAGGAATAACCCATTCTAATATTATTGTGATTTGGGTAAGTAGCGGATGCCGGTTTCCACCACTGTGAGTAAAGATATGTTTGAGAAAAGAAGTTGCTGAGTATAGTGGAAGGAGCTAGTGGAAGGTAGGAGAAATGTTAGGTGATATACAGGGACAGATGATGGTGAAATGGACAAAATTAAGGATTTTGTCAAAAACAAGTAACAGAAATAGTAGCTAAAGGGTATGCTAACAGGATGCACACATGACCTAAAGTTTTCACAAAGAATCAGAAAGCCCATATTAAAATAAGTCCCGTTGGTTGGTAGGAATTCTCCAACCTTTCAAAAGTATGTCTCAGAAAAACTGCTTTTACAAGATGACTTCTGTTCTAAGACATGATTATACCTATTAAATGCTAATGACTGCTACTTTAGAAGACTGACAGCAAATATAGATTTATATATTTATCTCTCAGTAAGGCAAACAGAATTAAGGGAACTTGATTTTTGGTTAACCTGATGTCAACCAATATATTCTAGCAAAACTCCCCACAGCCAGAGATTTTGATACAAAAATGGAAATAACCAAATTCTACTACCTTAGCAGGACCTTGTCAAGTGAAGCACTACTGAAGGAGAATGTGGTATCAGGAGAGTCCATTTATGTTTTGGAAGACTAGTTGTTAGGAGGGTTGGATCAATGTGCAATCAAGCTACAGAATAGGCAAAAAGAAGAAATTGTATTATGATTTGATATAATTCATAACAAATGTAACATTGGACCAAAAAGTCTTTGCAAATAGAAAAGTAATTAATTCAGAGGTTAGGCGCAGTCAATGCTCTAGAACTGTGCCTCTTTAGCACCCATATAAGATCACCTGTACATTTCTTAAGCTCTCAGTCATCCATTAAAAAAAAAAAAAAAGTGCAGGGTGTGTTGGCATACACCTGTAATCCCAGTACTTAGAAGGCTGAGACAGGAGGATCCATTTCAGGTTCAAGGACAGCCTCAGCAACCTACAGAGACCCTGTTTCAAAACAAAAAATAAAGAGGGCAGGGGGTGAGCAGGGTCAGAGGTAGAATGCCCCTGGGTTCAATCTTCAGTACCAAAAAAAAAAGCACTCAACCACTTTCTTCATCAATAGCAACAAGAAGTTACCAAGTCCAGTATAAAACTGATTCAAAACGAAGTTAGAAAACTACAAATTAGTTCCTTGACAAACTAACACAAGCAAGCTCTCTTTTAGACATGGTATAAAATACAAAAGCTAGGAATCATAAACACAAAAGAAGGCTATAAAACAGAAAACCTTGCAAATCCTCAAAATGTCAGAGATCAAACATGAAAACATTTTATTTCAAAAGCCTATGCATTTTTCACTAGAGGGTTTCACAAAGAACATAAACACAAGTAAGGAGAAGTTCCCTAAGAACTGTACATCAAGACATTTTAATTTATGTATTGCAAAGCTTGTAGGGATGCTGACAGGAATCAGACAGGCTCAATGGTTAACTGCAGAATATCTGAATGCATCAAAAGAGTGATAAATTGTCATTTGTTTCCCTGGCTCAGAATACTGAAGCACCTGTGCATCTAACAAGACTTTCACAGACTGAACTATACCAGAGCTGTCAGGGCCTAGTACAATTTTAAATACAAGATTGTTTTAGGGTTAAAAGCGTATAACTTTTATAAATACTTATATGCACAGTATTTAGCAAAGCATACCTTACTCTAAAAGAAATGAAAATAGCACACTCTATACTTTTTTTGCTTTGGTCTATGCAGTGTCCATGCCTATTATATTTCCAAATATTGGAAATAACCAAATATCATGATTAAGAATATACCCAGCAACTGACCCCAATATCCTGTTTTATTTAGACATTGACATATCAGCAAGGATAGAGAAGGGAGCCAGACTCCACACACACTCACCCAGGTAATGACACTCTCAAACCCCTCTTCACTCATCCCCTTAACATCCTCACTGCACAGCTGTACTGCTGGTGAGAGAGAACATGAACAGGACTGGAGCTATACAGGGGTAGCTGAGAGACATCTGCCTGTTGGCAAAGCAGAACAAAATTTTGCTACCATTGCAAGCAGTAGTCAAAAAGTGGAGCCAAGAAAACACTAAACTAAACAATGAAAGGGAGAGGGGTTGGAGTTTATGAGTTAAAGTAACATACTTTATACTCTGATTTCTGGCAATCAATGATGGACAACATTCAAAGGAAGGGACAAGAAATGTCTACGCATTCATATTGGCTTTACCTTGACTGCTCCTCAAATCTGAGAGAAGCTGTACTGATAGTCATCTTTGCAGCACTTCCATAATCAACTGAAGGAAGCATGACTCAATAAGAATTCTCTTCTTTAAAAATATATCTAAACCACCTTCTCATTAACCTTGTAGTTTAGCTCATTCTACTGAGTAATCTGCCCCCCCCCATCTCAGTTAGAACTGGACCGCAAGCCCCACGTGTCTGAAAGGGTTAAAGAACAGGAAAGAGTTCCGGACCTAATTCTTGGTACCAGCCCGGCCACTAACCCGCAGGCGGACTCAAAGCAAGCCACTCACCTTTCCTAAGCCTTTATTACCTTGCTTGTAGCAGGACTACATGATATCCCTACCAACCTATAGCGTAACAGAAATTTGGGCCACGTCGTTCATTTAGCATTCTGCAGAATGCCAAGATATGAAATAAAAAAGAAATAAACAGACTAACTCCAGTAACTGTTCTACTCTCAAAACTGAATCTCGGTAACTCTCGGATCAGCACTCAGAACTCCATAAATTTTCAAACACCGGGTGAAAAACAGCTTCTACCGAATCAGGGGATGGAAATGTGAAAACCGACACCATTGCCGACCTACAAAAACTAATCTCTTTTGGAGTATCTTTTCGTGAGTTCCGCTGGATCTTGGGTTGCTGCAAGTTACACAGAAACCAAAGTGTTCCCGACCCAGTTCCAGGCCTGGCAGTCTCCACGGACGTCGCCGGCGTCACCTAGACTTTCAGATTTCAGAGAAGAAACGGAGAAGGGGAAGCAGCCCTTGAGTTACCGGGAGGTGACTCAAGAACCGGAGGGGGTGGCGGGCGAGTGGCCGCGCGACCTCGCGCTCCCCATCCCCACCGCCCCGGAGGCCGAGGGCTGCGGCGGCTGCGGACTCGCGGCCGCAAAAGTCACCTGTGAAGGAGTCGGGGTAGATGGACTCGAGAGCCTCCAGCTCGTTGCGCTGCTCCTCGCCGTAATCTGTCATCGTGACCCTCGCAGCTGCCCATGGATCGCCCCAACACCCCGGCGGCGCTCTGCAGTGGAGACCACGGCCGTAGGCGCAGAGTCCGCGGCTGGAAGGCCCGCCGCCCCACGCCAGGCCGGGCCTGCAGAACAACAGCCCGGGCCGCACGCCTCCCGATCCCTCGTTCCGCGCTCGACTCATTCAGCCTGGCCAGCGGGGCGTTGATTGGCCGCCTGACTCGCAGCCCCCGGGATTTGCTGGGATAGCAAAGACACGCGGTCAGGCATTCGCTCCAGACACCTAGGGCCAGTGGCCGGGCTTTGCAGGGCCTGAGAAGACCCTCAGCGCGGCTTCCGCGCTCGATGTGTCTAGGCTGGAGAACTTCCCCTTCTAAGGTTTCAGGCTTCGGCTGTAGCGTCGCTCTTGGCACCCGGAGCAGTGTCTGCAGTTAGTCGGGGTCGGTGATTTCTGCGCTTCTCATAGCGCAAATTGCTTTGCTTCCCTTGGGAGTTGAGCGAAAGTCTGGGACCAGCGCAGAGTCCAGTCCGCAGAGGAGCAGAAGCTCTGCTAACCGGTGGGACTGATCTAGAAGGGTGGCCCGACTGCCCAATAAAACGAGGTGAATGCTTGCGAGCAGTCGACCGGGAGCTCGGGGATTCGACCTCAAGGTTCAGATCCTTAGGCCTCAGTTCCGAATTGGATGAAAGACGGCGCCTAGGCATAGACCTAAAGGTGTCTGTGATGGGGTAGTTCTGTGACTTGATGGAGAGGATGTGGGTATCAGTAACGTGATGTTTCTAAAGAACAGTGTTACGCAGTGGAAAAATTGGCATGCCTAGAAAAATGTTCAGAGCCTTTGATTTGGTATTCCACTTACAAGAATAAGTCTTTCATCTCTAGGCTCATTCCAATCACCACAAAGAAAATCGTCAAATAATCTTAATAGCAAAAAAGCTAAGAAAATGGCTAAACACTGCTTTTATGGTAAAAACAGTAACTAGTTTTAAACTTATGTTCGTAGTAAAGGAATGAATTTTGCTTATATAAGCTTGAGATTATATTATGTTAAGTAAAAATGTGGAAAATGCAGAAAGGAATTCAACATATAAAATATTCTTAAAATAATGATATCTCAAGGACCAAAATGCATCCTGAAATTTTTTTAGAAAGTATCACTTACTTAGGTTGATATTGCCCTGAGAAAATCGAACCTGTCATTGACTACCAGGCCCTGTGCAAGGCAGTGCTTGTATTTTTATTCCATGTAAATCTGCTCGTATACTAACATAGGCATTGATCACAAGGCGTACAACGAGTGGTAGAATGCATAAGCCTAGTATGACTATTGCTAATTCGATAACTCCTCCCAGCAAGGAGGTAAACCAGGGCCAGGAAGGCACCAAGGCTTGAAGCCAATCTACAAATGTCTTAGCTGTTTCTGCCACTTTAATAGAGATGGGCTCCCAATTATGTAGATCAAAAATCTCCTGGTGTAACTTTAAAAACTCCTTTTTTTTTTTTTTCATCTTTCCCTTATTTGGTGCATTGTAATCACACATCTTTGTTAGGTACAAGCTAGTATAGGTAAAGACATTGAATGACTCACTGAGACCCCCCATGACGGGTAAGATTAAGCACCTGGTAGGAAATGACCTAAGACCGGCACAGTCCTTTGTGCATTTTATTTATTTATTTTTT
>PVLC010025164.1:0-18072 GCA_004027655.1 Graphiurus murinus
ACCAAAAAAAAAAAAAAAAATCTGTTCACAGGTATTTCTCAAAAGGAGAGCTCTACTTCAGTCAGCCTGAGATGTGCTGGGGCGATCAAACTTCAACAGGTTTCTTTCTTTCTGGTGGTACTAGGGATTGCACCCAAGGGCATTCTACCTTCACGATACACCCCAGACTTATTTTATTTTTATTTTGAAACAGTCTCGCTACTTGCTGAGACTGTCCTGAAACTTGCAATCCTCCCATCTCAGTTTCTTAAGTACTGGGATTATAGGAATATACCACTACCCCCAGCTTTCAACGGCTTTCTTTACTGTGCTATTTCTCAAAGCATTTAGTTGCACATATGAATGAGATGGATATTTTCTTTTTTTTTTCTTTTGTGGTAGTGAGGATTGAACCCAGAGACATTCTACCTCTGAGCCAAACCCCCAGCCCTATTTTTTATTCTTTATATTTTTAAACAGGGTCTCACTAAGTTGCAGAGGGCCTCACTAAGTAGCTAAGGCTGGCCAAGATCCCAGATCTTCTGGTCTCAGCCTCCCAACTACTGGGATTTCAAGCCTGTGCCACCACGCCCGGCCTGATTTTATTTAAAAATAGGGTCTTGCTAGGTTGCTGAGTGTCTCACTACTTGCTGAGGCTGTCCTCTAATCTTCGATCCTCCTGTCTCAGCCTTCCAAGTACAGGGATTATAAGCATGAGCCAACAGGCCCGGCTAGAGAAGCAAATTTTCTACTTAACCACAACCCTTTTCTTTTTTGGTACTAGGGATTGAGATCAGGGGCATTCTACCTCCTAGCTACACCCCCAGCTCTTTATCTTTTATTTGCTTATTTATTTTTATTTATTTTATGCAGTACTGGGGTTGATCCTAGTGGCATTCTACCTTCGAGCTCCACTCCCAGCCTTATTTTTTTATTCTTTATTTTGCCTGGAACCTGAGATCATATCTTAGCTTCCCAAGTACTGAGATTATAGGCATGTACCACCACACCCGACTCTCCTATTTTTAATTTTGACACAGGGTTTCTAGTCTAAGTTGCCAACTAGCATTGAATTTATAATTCTCCGGCTTCAGGCTCTGGAGTAGCTGGGATTATAGCCATGAGCCACTGTGCTTTTCCAACTTAATCTTAATTTTCAATAATTTAAACACTATGACACATTTAGTTCCCTGCCATACTCACCCCTACATCCATTTTGTAAGACAGCTCTTTCATATATAACCAGTCCTCACATTATATTCAAATTAGAGCTTTCAAAAATGTGTCATCCTAGCCGGGCATGGTGGCATATGCTTATAATCCCAGCATTTGGGAGGCTGAGACTAGAGGATCCGGGTTCTTGGCCAGCCTCAGCTACCTAGTGAGGCACTTTGCAACTTAGTGAGGCCCTGATTCAAAATAAAGAATAAAATATAGGGCTAGGGGTATAGCTCGGAGGTAGAATGCCCCTGAGTTCAATCCCCAGTATCACTCACACACACACACACACACACACACACACAAATAAATAAAATAAAAAAAGAGAGATAGACATAAAAAAGGTATAATATACAATAAAGACCATATAAAGCTGGGTGTGGTAGTGCACGCTTGTAATTCCAGTACTTGGGAGGCTGAGACAGGAGGATCCAGGTTTGCAGCCAGCCTCAGCTACTTAGTGAGGCCCTGTTTCAAAAAAAAAAAAAAAAAAAGAAAAAAAAAAAAGAATAAAAAATAGATCAGGGGATGCAGCTCGGAGGTAGAATTTCCCTGGGCTCAATGCCCAGTACCAAAAAACATGAAATCAAAGGATACTGGCTCTTCATAGAAAAAAATTTAACAATCCCTGCTACTAATAGTTTAGAGCCACTGAAGGGATTTAGGAAGGAATAAGATACATTCAATTTTCCTTGTTTTTTTTGGGGGGGGAGGGGGGAAAAAATGAAGTCTTGCTGTGTTGCCCAGCCTGGCCTAGAACTCCTGGGCTCAAATGAGCCTCCTGTCTCTGCCTCCGGAGTAGCTGGGTCTATAGGTGCATGCCACCATACCTGGCTGTCCTCAATTGTTTTACAATGATCATTCTGGCAATTTGAGAAGATGAATGTAAAAGAGGTGAGAAAATAGGAAACTATAGAAGAAAACAGAAGAAGTATGAAGAGAATACTGCAACAATAGATGTGAGATGACAACATCTTAAACAAGAACAGGCTAAGGAGAATAATCAATAGAGACTTTGTAATTGCTTGACTGGGGGGAATGAGTGAGGAAGGTAAAGAGGGGGAGGGAAAAAAAGCAGCCAAGGTATTCAGCTGAGTAAGAAAACTAATTTGTGTGTGGTGCTCGGGATTGAACCCAAGGGCATTCTATCTCTGAGTTATACTCTGAGTCTTTTTTTAGGTTTTATTTTGAAACAGTCTCAATATATGCTGAAACTCTGGATATTTGCTGAGATTGTTCTTGAATCTGAGATCCTCCTGTCTCAGCCTCCCAAGCACTGAGATTATAGGTATGCACAATCATACCTGGCTGATTAGATGAATGTTAATGCTATTAACAGAAATAGCAAATTGGGAGGAGCAAGTTTATGAGATGAAACCAATCCAGCCAGTAGCTGCATGCAGAGTCTGCAAATTTACTAAATGTCTCCTGATTGAGTTTGTTTCCCAAATCTCTATTGTACAAGGTTTTTGCGATGATTCCAAATCATACCTTGGAAGGAGGTGGTGCTGGCTTAGGAACCAGGTTCTTGTAGACACTAGGAACCATGGTTGATGATTTGTTCCCATTTGCATGGTGAGACCCTGGTGAGGTGAATGCAGCAGAGAAGGCAGCAGCAGGATCCTCTTTGGAGACTTTTTTAATAACTAGCATCTTGGAGGATTGCTTGGCACTAGGTGGGTTTTCTGTGAAATACAATAGAGGAGACACAAAAGAATGCCAAGCTGGTTGAGTAACATTATGCAGCTTATACAAAAGTCTCACCTTCAGCAAAGGTGACAGTTCAGACCAAGGGGTAAACGTGTCCCAGTATAAACTTAACATATTTGAAATAGTGTCTCACAATGTTGCAGAGGACCTTGCTAAGTTGCTGAGGCTGGCTGCAAACTGGCGATTCTCCTGTCTTGGACTCCTAAGTATGGGATTACAGGCGTGTGCAACCACGCCTAGCTTTAACAGATACTCTTTAAAGTCACACTACTTGGGGAATTGTAGAAAAAATGGCAGCATATGAAGTATTTGATATTACATTCATAAACCAGCCAGAAAGCACAAAGATGTTAGAAGTTTTTCTGGGGCACAACTTGTCTCATGTATAGTGTATAGTCAGGCACTGAGCAAACAAGAATATGTCCAAGGATAGCAGTTCCTGTCAGCAAGGGAATGGAGAGATGAGATAAAGAACCTCCCATGAGACTGTGATGAACCAAAGGGGAGCAAAATTATATGCCATTAACAAAAAGAAGGTATAGCTTGAACCTTTAACCCTCTAACATTGGATTCAATCAAACCCAGGATTTACATATACTAAAGCCTTCCAAATAAGATGCCTGGTTAGGGAATACCTAATGAAGGGACCAGGAGAGTTCAATTTGTAAACACTAAACATTCCAATGCCATAGATCAAGTTTGGTATGAAATACATTAATTCGTACCTGTTAATTTTAATAGTCTAGTTATTCACAACAAACACATACAAATGTTATGTTTTCCCCTTGCCCTATAGAACATGTATAACTTATAACTGCCAAATGATAAAAACCCAACAACTGGAACCTGTTTGAACAAAACAGTACATTCACAGTGGTCCAGGAAATTGTAGATAATTTCATACCATGTCCTATTCCGAAGTAGAGCAGGCATTTAAAGGGTTAAAATAGGAAACTTCTTTTAGAGCCCAGTCTGTCCTATACTGCTGGGTCACCATGGCAACAAGATAGTTACAGACCTTGAAACTTACTTAAAAGGGAGACTAAAAGATACCATATATCTTCTCATGTAGACAAACTCTGATTTGTGATGTCAGACTGGCTCATCTTTGTACAGAGAAGCAAGCAAGAATGGAAAAATAGATAGAGCCCCCTTTTCTGCATTTGGGCAGAGAGATGGCATGCTGTTACCCGGCCTAGGCAGGATGGGCTGTCTGTACCTGCATTTGGTGGGAAAAGTGAGCCCTTGCCCCTTTGGCATAGCAACCAAGACAATGAAGGCAGCAGAAACCCTATTTAAGATCAGAGTTTTCAGGAAGGACAGAGCCTCAGTTCCAAGCTCTCCATCATGAGACGCTTCTCTTCCCTTCGTTTCTCTCTGTGTCTGCTTGTAATAGAAATTTGCTTAAGCATTACAATTAAAGGATGAGGAAAAGAATCTACCATGATCACCCAAAAGGTAACAATACAAAGTACTGTTACAGAACATTTTTTTTTTTTTTTTTTTGCAGTACTGGACACCCCTAGCCCTATTTTTTATTCTTTATTTGGAAACAGGGTCTCCGTATGTTGAGTAGGGCCTCACTAAGTAGCTGAGGCTGGCTATGAACCTATGATCCTCCTGTCTCAGCCTCCCCGGTGCTGGATTTACAAGCATGCGTCACCATGCCCAGCTAGAACACTTTTTAAAAAGGTGACAGATAAGCCCCAGAGCCTTGCCCTTGTGCTGTAAACCTGAGCCCTCAACAATACTGCTGAATGTTTAGCAGCACGGAGGAGTGTACAGGGTATGCTGTTATATATACTCACCATATATTTAGGAGAAAATCAGAATATAAAACATAATGACTAAAGAAATATACTGTTATAAGTGAATTAGCAATGATAATATTAATTTTTATGAACTTTATATTGTTCTCCCTTTACTTAAAACCTCTTTTCAAAATCAGGGCTTTCAATCATTTGCATTCTGACTCCATACTATGATTATATTTCAATGGTATTCTGGGGGGCAGAGTAACCTGTTATTCTTGTAAAATCTTTAGTGCAGATGTAACAGGCACATGTTACCATGGGTAAATGGATGAGATGAGACGCAAGAGATAAAGAAACACAAAGAAGAGGGAAAAAGAATTTTTGCTCCCCTCTCTGATAAGAAAAAATTTTAAGTTGTGCCTTTAAAATGGCAAAGTCTACCTACCCCATACTCCAGAAGGGGTCCCAATAGGTCTGCATGGCTGATTCTGTTTGCCAGCTTCTGGATTCAAAGAGGGCTAGGAAAAAAGGGATATGAACGGTTGACACAGCTTATTATTTTGGCACTTTTTGCAAAGTAGCCATCACCATGGAATCTATCAAATAATTAAAAGCTAATAGCACTTACTGACTTAATGCTGTATTCAAAATTATAATAAACAAAATGATGAAATGCAAAATTTATAGGTATTACACTAATTTTAGGCTCTCTTGAGTTTCATTTCCTTTAAAATAACTGGGATTTAGTTCTTATTCTTATTTTCTTAATGAACAGACTAAATGTGCAAGTTCCTATCTTCCTGTAGGGTATGAATGCCAAATGAGGCAAAGAAAGATGAATGAAGAGTGTGGATCACTTTTCTCAGATTTGAGGAGGGCAATTTGGTCAGTGAAATGTGTAGTTTTCACTGCACTTCTTAAGACACCCGAGGGAAGCAGACCGTGTACCTGGTACCTTGCTAGAAATATAAAGGCAAGGAAGAATAATAGCTATTGTCCTCACAGGGTTGCCATATCACTATAAAGATAAACTTATAGGTGATTGACTATCATAAAAGGATCCAGGGACTATGATAAAAATTTATGTTGGGGAAGGACAACTCAGGAGGAATGGTTAATTCCACTTGAAAGAGAAGTGCTATCAGAAAAGGTTTCATTACAGAGTCCTCAAAGATTAATTACAAAGCAAAGGAAATGGGGGATTCCAAGAACAGAAAGCTCAATGAACACACCAAGATAGGAAAGCATGATAAAGAATAGAATACTGAGAGATCTGCAACTATTTCTGCATGATTAGTGCTAGGGAAAAAAAGGAAACTTCTGTAAGAAAAGGTATTTGGAAAAGTGGGCAATAGCTGGCTTGTATGGATCTCTGAAGGAGATGAAATACTTTATAGGTAATAGGGATCCATCTTTCATACACAGCGTTAACATAACCCAATCATTAATATTTACAACAGTCACTCTGACACAAGCTTGAAGGATGGATATGAAAGATTTAAATATCAACTAAGGGCTGTTAGGAGACCAATTGCATAGTCCAGAAGAGTAATGTAGATAGGTGTAGAAAAACTGAACAGAAAGCTAGAGAAGAGCTAACAACAACAGGCTGGACTTAATGACTAATTGTTTGGGGGTATGAGGATGATAGTAGTGTTGAAGCACAAATGTTACAATTTGGTAATAGTGTAGGAAAATGACTTTACAACCCACCTGCCTGTGAGACATTAAACAAACAATAAAAACAAAACAAAACAAAAAAAACCTTGAGTCCAGTAGAGAACTTCTAAGTCAGAATCTCTAAGAGTGAGGCCCCCAACTGGGGCCAGTCAAGGTGAAAACCATCACAATAAAAGAATAAGCACAAAAACAAATCAAACTTTTAACTCATTGTGTAAGTGGAAAAATACATGACAGAATATGAAGGTGAGATACATATATTTCTCTGGATGTAATCGTCAAGGTAAAAAGAGGTACCATGGATAAAAAGCTGTGGCTATTTTGTTTTAACAGGCATGTGATTTTTTTTTTTCCTTTTTTAGTACTGGGGCATTTAGTACCAGGGGCATTCTACTTCCAAGGTATATCCCCAGCCCTATTTTTTGTTTTTTGTTTTTTTTTTGTGGTGTTGGGGATTGAACTGAGGGTCATTCTACCTCCGAGCTACACCCCCAGTCCTATTTTTTATTCTTTATTTTGAAACCGAGTCTCTCTAAGTTGCGGAGAGCCTCACTAGGTAGCTGAGGCTAGCCGTGAACCCGGATCCTCCGGTCTCAGCCTCCCGAATGCTGGGATTAGAAGCGTGCGCCACCACGCCCGGCTGCCCAGCCCTACCTTTTAATTCTTTATTTTGAAACAGGGTCTAAGTTGCAGAGAGCCTCACTAAGTAGCTGACACTGGCTGCGAACCTGCAATCCTCCTGTCAGCCTCCCAAGTACTGGGATTACAAACATGGGCCACCAGGCCCAGCTTTAAGGTATGTATTTTTAATCATTCTATCTAGGGTTCTCTGCCCCCTTTTATTTAATTAATTAATTTATTTATTTTTTTGCGGGACTGGGGATTGAATTCAGGGGCATTCTACCTCCAAGCTATACTCCCAGCCCTATATTTTATTCTTTATTTTGAAACAGAGTCTCACGAAGTTGCGGAGGGCCTCACTAGGTAGCTGAGGCTGTCCGAGAACCCGGATCCTCTGGTCTCAGCCTCACAAATGTGCACCACCACGCCCAGCCCTTTTTATTTTTATTATTATTGTTTTTTGTATTGGGGATTGAACCTAGAGGCATTCTACCTCCAAACTACACCCCCAGCCTGATTTTATTTCTTATTTAGAAATAAGTTCTCATTAAGTTACTGAGAGTCTTGCTAAATTGCTGAGACTGGGTTCAAACCTGTGATCCTCCTGTCTCAGCCTCCCAAGTACTGAGAGTACAAGCTTGTGCTACCATGCCCAGCTACTACCCCTTTTAATGTAATATCCTGGATCTCTTTCCACTGATTAAAAAAAAAAATCAGTATTGTTTAAAAACTTTTGAAAATGGTAAAATATAAACAAAACCTAGTAAAACAAATAAATAGGTTGAGGGAAAATTCTTCTTAACCACCACTCAGTTTAAGCAATAGAGGATTCATTGGAAACACCTTATAAACCTCATCCAGTGTCCTGCAAATCTTTTCTCCCTTCTAAAAATAACCTTTATTCTGCTGGGCTTGGTGGTACACATCAATAATTCCAGTACTTGGGAGGCTGAGACAGGAGGAACACATGTTTGAAGTCAGCCTCAGCAACTAGTGAGGATCTCAACAACTTAGCAACACCCCGTTTCCAAATAAAAAATAAGATAGGGTTGGGAGCAGGGCGTGGTGGCGCATGCTTGTATTACCAGCATTTGGGAGGCTGAGACCGGAGAATCCGTGTTCGTGGCCAGCCTCAGCTACCTAGTGAGGCACTCCGCAACTTAGTGAGACCCAGTTTCGAAATGAAGAATACAAAATAGGGAGCCAGGCGTGGTGGCGCACGCTTGTAATCCAGCATTTGGGAGGCTGAAACTGGAGGATCCGGGTTCACGGCCAGCCTCAGCTACCTAGGGAGATATTCCGCAACTTAGTGAGACCCTGTTTCAAAATAAAGAATAAAAAAATAGGGCTGAGAGGTATAGCTCGGAGGTAGAATGCCACTGAGTTCAATTCCCAGTACTGCGGAAAAAAAAAAAAAAAAAAAAAAAAAAAAAAAAAAAAAGGGTTGGGGATATAGCCCAGAGGTAGAAGAACCCTGGATTCCACCCCCAGTACAAAAACAAAACAAAACCTTATTCTGACTTAAGGTGATCATACTTGGTATTTGTTTTTGGTATTGGGGACTGACCCTAGGGGAGTTCTACCATTAAGCTATAAACCAGCCCTTTTTATTTTCAAACAAGTTCTCACTGAGGTATTGTGCTAGCCTCAAGCCTATGTTCCATGATTTTCTTTTTGGTATGGTACTGGGGATGGAACCCAGGAGGCCTGGGCTATACCCCAGCCCTATTTTTTATTCTTTGTTTTGAAACAAGGCCTCACACTAAGTTGCTGAGGCTGGCCACGAACCTGAATCCTCCTGTCTCAGCTTCCCAAGTATTGGGATTATAAGTGTGTGCCACCAAACCTGGCTTGTGTTGACTTTTCTCTTTCTTTTTTTTTTTGCAGTACTGGGGATTGAAACCAGGGGCACTCTACCTCCAAACTACACCCCCAGATCTTTTTTTTTTTTTTTTTTGCAGTACTGGGGATTGAACTCAGGGACATTCTACCTCCGAGCTACACCCCCAGCCCTATTTTTAATTCTTATTTTGAAACCGAGTCTCGCTAAGTTGCAGAGTGCCTCACTAGGTAGCTGAGGCTGGCCGCGAACCTGGATCCTCCGGTCTCAGCCTCCCGAATGCTGGGATTATAAGCATGCCCCACCACGCCCGGCCTATTTTTTATTCTTTATTTTGAAACAGGGCCTCACTAAGTAGCTGAGGCTGGCTGTGAACCTGAATCTTCCAGTCCCAGCTTCCCAAATGCTGAGATTACAAGCATGTGTCACCATGCCCCACCTGTATTATGATTTTAAGCCCTTGCAGTTATCTTTCAAGGATGCCTGAAATTGTCCCATATTTGGACACTAGGAAACTCTTCAGTTTGGCTTCTGAATCCTTTTTCTAGAACCCTAGTCACTTTTTTTTTTTTTTTTTGCAGTACTGGAGATTGAACTCAAGAGAATCTACCTCTGAGCTACACTCCAGTCCTATTTTCTTATTCTTTATTTTGAAACAGGGTCTCACTAAGTTGTGGAGGGCCTCACTAAGTAGCTGAGGCTGGCCGTGAACCTGGGTCCTCCTATCTCAGCCTCCCAAGTACTGGGATTACAAGAGTGTGCCACCATGCCCGGCTCCCTAATCACTTTTTTTTTTGGCTGTACTGAGGATTGAACTCAGGGGCATTCTATCTCCGAGCTATACCCCCAGCCCTATTTTTTATTCTTTATTTTGAAACAGGGTCTCATTAAGTTGCGGAATGTCTCATTAGGTAGCTGAGGTTGGCCGCTAACCCGGATCCTCTGATGTCAGCCTCCCAAATGCTGGGATTGCAAGCGTGCGCCACCACGCCTGGCTCAGTATCCTGATTTTTAAGGACACAATATAATGCTCACTCCCTCTATTCCATGATATAAATGACAGTCTCAGAATAGCAATGCAAATATTTTACCAATATGAATACTTAAACATTAATTTTTTCAATATGCTCTTCTTTTTTTCCTATTACACTACCTAGATTTTCAGGACATGCAAACTGTTACATGGAATATTTTCTTTTAACCCTCATTTAGTCTTCGTAATTAAGTCTTCAGCTGGGTGTGGTGGTACAAACCTGTAACCCCACTACTTGGGAAGCTTACACAGGAGGATCACAGGTTCTATGACAGCCTCAGCAATTTAGCAAAACTTTTTTTCAAAATGAAAACAGGGACATGCAAGGTACACACACTTGTTATCTCAGTACTTGGGAAGCTGAGACAGGAGGATCACAGATTCAAGGCCCGCCTAAGAAATTCAGTGAGCTCCTCTGCAACTTAGTGAGACCCTGTTTCAAAATAAAAAATATATTAGGGCTGGGCTATAACTCAGAAGTAGAGCGTCCCTAGGTTCAGTCCCCAGTACCACAAAAAATAAATAAATAAAAATAGGGCTGGGGATGTGGCTGGAAGGTAGAACTCTGGGTTTGAAGCCTAGTACCACAAAGATGAAAGTGTTCAGTCCTTGTTAAAAAGGACTTTCTGTGGCTCACTGAATGTTAGAGTAATTGCTGAGGTTTCTCTGGGGAAAAGGAATCTGCCTTCTAAACTGCCTGGGAAAAACATTCATGGGAGGTATTATTCTGCTACAAAACCACCCATGTGCCCAGCATGGTGGTGCCTGCTTGTAATCCCAGTATTTGTGAGGCTGAGACAGGAGGATCCCAGGTTCAGGGCCAGTCTCATCTACTTAGTGAGGCCTTCTGCAAACCCTGTTTCAAAATATAGAATAAGCCGGGCATGGTGGTGCACACTTGTAATCCCAGCATTTGGGAGGCTGAGACGTAGAATGCCCCTGAGTTCAATCCCCAGTACCGCAAAAAAAATAAATAAAATAAATAATATATATATATAATATATAATATACATATATATAAAAAAATAAAAAATAGGGCTTTATTTTGAAACTTGCTAGGTTGGTGAGTCTTACAACTCATTGAGGCTGTCCTCAAACCTGCAATCCTTCTGTCTCAGCCTCCCAAACACTGAGTTTACAAGCATGTACCACCATGAAAAGCTCCCCCAGCCCTTTTGACTTTTTATTTTGTGACAAGAGTCTCACCTGCAATACTCAACCTCAGCCTCCCTAGCACTGAGATTATAGGCAGGTACCACTCTAATCAGCCAAAGATAGTTTTGAAGGACAATAACTTGGTGACAGGGATTCAATTTAATGTATAATATTTTTATATTTATTTTTTTTTTTTTGCAGTACTAGGGATTGAACCCAGAGGCATTCTACCTCCAAGGTATACTCCCAGCCCTATCTTTTTTTTTTTTTTTTTTTTTGCAGTATTGGGGGTTGAACTCAGGGGCATTCCACCTCCGAGCTACACACTCAGCCCTATTTTTTATTCTTTTTTTGCGGTACTGGGGATTGAACTCGGGGGCATTCTACCTCCAAGCTATACCCCCAGCCCTATTTTTTATTCTTTATTTTGAAACCGAGTCTCACTAAGTTGCCGGAGTGCCTCACTAGGTAGCTGAGGCTGGCCTCAAACCCGGATCCCCCGGTCTCAGTCTCCCGAATGCTGGGATTACAAGCATGCGCCACCACGCCCGGCTTTATTCTTTATTTTGAAACAGGGTCTCTCTAAGTTGCAGAGTGCCTCACTAGGTAGTTGAGGCTGGCCGCGAACCCGGATCCTTTGGTCTCAGCCTCCCAAATGCTGTGACTACAAGTGTGTGCCACCACAGCTGGCTCCCAGCCCTATTTTTGATTCTTTATTTTGAAACAAGGTCTCACTAAGTTGAGGAGGACCTCATAAGTAGCTGAGGCTGGCCACGAACCCAGATCTTCTGGTCTTAGCCTCCCAAGTAGTAGGATTATAACCATGCACCACCAAACCTGGCTAATATATAACATTTTAATCAAAGATCCTAGGACATTTTCTAGACTTGAGAGAAGAGGGACTAATGTCAAAATTTGATTCTTTTTTAATTGATTTCATAATCTATATTGAAATGTATGTAAAAGCTGAGCATAGCCAGGCATAGTGTCACATTCCAGTAATGCCAGCACTTGGGAGGCTGCGATGGAACAATCAAGGACAGCCTCAGCACATAGTTGAGACACTGATCAACCTAGAGAGACCCAGAGGCAGAAGAGAGGTAGAATGCCCCTAGGTTCAATCCCAGTACCACCAAAAAAAAAAAAAAAAAAAAAAAGGCTAGGCATGGTGGTACAAACCTGTAATACCAGGGTTTGGGAGGCTGAGACACGTAGATCACAGGTTTGAGGTTAGCATCAGCAATTTAGTGAGACCCTGTTTCAAAATTAAAAAATAAAGTAGGGCCAAGAGTGTGCCTTGGAGGTAAAATGCCCCTGGGTTCAATTCCCAGTAACACGGATCCTATAAATATAGAACACACATAATGAAGATCTAATACAAAAAATGTAAAAATTAATAATTTAAAGGTATTGGTTATGTGTTAAAATGATAATATTCCAGATGTATTTGGTTAAATGAAATATACATATATATTTTTTTGCTGTACTGGGGATGGAACCCGGGGTACTCTACCTCCAAACTACACCCGTAGCCCTATTTTTTTTTTTTTTTTGCCATACTGGGGATTGAACCTAGGACCATTCTACCCCTGGGTTACACCCCCCAGTCCTATTTTTTAATCTTCATTTTTTTTTTTTTTTTTTGTGGTACTGGGGATTGAACTCAGGGGCATTCTACCTCTGAGCTATACCCCCAGACCTATTTTTTATTCTTTATTTTGAAACCGAGTCTCACTAAGTTGCGGAGTGCCTCACTAGGTAGCTGAGGCTGGCCGCGAACCCGGATCCTCCGGTCTCAGCCTCCCAAATGCTGGGATTACAAGCACACGCCACCATGCCCGGCTTTAATCTTCATTTTGAAACAGGGAAACAGGGCCAAGTAGGTGAGGCTGGCCTCGAACCCAGATCCTCAGGTCTCATCTTCCCAAGTAGTGGGATTACAAGTTTGGGCCACCATACCTGGCCATAATTATATTTATGTAAGTAATAATTATAAAACTTGGAGCCGGGCATGGTTGCGCATGCATGTAATCCTGGTACTTGGGAGACCAAGAGAGGAGGATTGCAGGTTTGCAGCCAGGTTCAGCTACTCAGTGAGGCCCTCCACAACCTAGTGAGATGATGTTTCCAAATAAAGAATTAAAAAAAAAAAAAAATCAAGCTGGGGATGTAGCTCGAAGGTAGAATGCCTCTGGATTCAATTCACACACACACACAACTTGGGAAAGTTTCGTTTTTTAAAAGATTTGCTGAACATTACTCAGAAACTTTTGTCACGTTCTTCAAACTAATAAACTCAGTTGCCCTAAAAACAATAAAATTCTAAACTTAGGGACTCCCTTTTCTATAATGTTACTAATGAGGTCTTTTTTTTTTTTTTTTTTTTTTTGCGGTACTAGGGATTGAACTCAGGGGCACTCTACTTCTGAGCTATACCCCCAGCCCTATTTTTTATTCTTTATTTTGAAACCGGGTCTCACTAAGTTGCGGAGTGCCTCACTAGGTAGCTGAGGCTGGCTGCGAACCCGGATCCTCCGGTCTCAGCCTCCCAAATGCTGGGTTTACAAGCGTGCGCCACCACGCCCTGCTGAGGTCTTGTTTTTAAGACATTATTTATTGGGTTTTAACTACAGGTCTAAAGCTTCATACTTACAAAGTCTTCCTCTTCAAATTGCAACTTTTCCACCTTTTCTTCTTTCTTTTCTTCCCTAATCTCCGTAGGTGGCTTTTCCTGAAAGGCACAGCCTTTCCTGGAGTGGAAGCTGCCATTCCAGTGTCGATGGTTCCCTCCTCCACCTCCACTACGCTGGCTCATGCCATCATGTCCTCGGGAAGAGCTATGCCAACCAGACAGGTTCCCTGTGATTCCAGCATATGGTCCCTTAGAGACACCAGAGTCCACAGAATCATGTCGGAACAAGGAGGGCTGCTGCCACGAATCTAGAATAGTAAAGAAAAGTACGTTAGAATGTCTGTTTCCTGGAAATTCACATATAAATGAGCCAGATCTTCCCTGATCTCGTTTATAGTACTGCCAAAAGGCTTTCAGGGGACCTGTTCAATGAGAAGTCTACACAAATAAAAACTGCTAAATACATCTTTTCTTTGTAAGGCAATTTCTAAATGAGTTCATCACCTAAAAAGATGATTCATGTGACAATAAAAATGTAGACATAGAAAGTCAATCTATTTAGGTAATACCTACTAGAAGATCCTATTCCTAGGTGATAAACTGGATTTGCCCTACAGTCGTAATTTAATATAGTCATGAAATTTGGACATGGCTCACCTCCTGTAGTTCGCAAGGGGCCATTGTTAAAAAAGCCATCAGAGGAATTGTGTCGACGACGGCTTACTCCAAATCTACCTTCTCCCCGAGGTAGGTGCTCTCCGTGTTTTTCAAAGGTGGCTGTAGGTGACTAAGATCAAAAAGTACAGGTGAAAAGATTAACTAGATATTAGTCTCTTTCAATATCTTACTAGGTTTTGTATGAGGTGTTCAAAACTTAAGTATTTACAGTGCAGAAACTGCCATTATGAACATATGGATCATAAGGGTACCACAGGCCTCTGAGTTAATTTAGAGGAGTCCTAAGTAATACATTAAAAAATTAAGTCATTTCCTTTATCTCAGAAGGGGAAATGTCAATATCTAAAAATGATATCTTACACTTAAAATATAAATCTTGCAAGAGAAGAGGAAAAGCTAGATTCTTGCCTTAAAAAAAATTCTAATAGGCGGGCATGGTGGAGCACATTTGTAATCCCAGTACTTGGGAGGCCGAGACAAGAGGAATGTAGTTTCATGGCCAGCCTCAGCTACTTGGTGAGGTTCTCCACAATTCAGTGAAACCTTGTTTCAAAATAAAAAATAAAAAATTGGGCTGGGGGTGGGGCTTGGAGGTAGAATGTCTCTGGGTTCAATCTCCAGTTCTGCAAATAAATCATTTGTAAAAATTATTCTAGAATGAAAGAAAAAGCAATGATTTCAGTTATCACCTCGGTCAAGCATGGTGGTGCATGCCTGTAATCCTAGTACTCGGGAGGCTTAGACATGAGGATATCAAGTTGGAGGACTGTCTTCAGTAACTTAGTGAGACTCAGTAACCTAGTAAGACCTCATAAGGCTGGGGGTGTAGCAAAGAGGTAGAATGCTCCTGGGGCTCAGCCTCCAGTATCACAAGGGGAAAAAAAAAAAAAGTGAAAGCAGTGTAATAAATATTATAGATGAGCATCTGTTCCATTTCCAAAGAACTTTATTCTGGGGCATTCTTTAGTGGTAAATGATAAAGCCAACATGTTGGTTAATTCTGGTTGTCAGGAAACTGAGTAGGGAAAACCCACTTTGAATGAAGGTAGCACTATCCAGTGAGCTGGGGACCCTGATGGAATATAGAAACAGAATGTAGAAGCTATCGCTCACACTCAACAACTCTGGAGCAAGTGTGTTTCTACTGGTTTTGTTTCTCTGCACTACCCTAATACAGAGAGTCTACTTAGCTGTGAAAAATATAGATATATCTGAAAAGGGCTTACAGGAAAACTACAGGTTGGGCACAGACATTTTTGCATCTATTTTCTTACTGTCAATATCTTCAACAATAGTTGATATTGTCAATCTTGTTTATCCACTCTAGTGGGTCACAAAGAACTTTTCTCATGCTTCCTGAAAGTTTTACAGTTCTAACTTTTAAAATTTAGGCTATAATCCACTTCAAGTTAACTGTGGTGTAAGTAACAGCTATCTGTTCCAGGACCATCTATTTAAAACAAACATATGCCCAAACCACACATCTTTGTTATTGTACTTTTATTGGTAATAATGAATCTTTTAATTCTTTGATTTAGTTGATTGGGCTAAAATAATTGTATTTTTTGGTGGTACTGGGGATCGAACCCAGGGATATTCTACCTCCAAGTTATACCCCACCCCTGTCTCCCTCCCTCCTGCCCTGTGGTACTGGGAATTGAACCCAGAAGCATTTGATCTCTGAGCTATATCCCCAGGCTGATTTTATTTCTTATTTGGATACAGGGTCCCACTAGGTTGCTGAGAGCCCCACTAAATGGCTAAGGCTGTCCTTGAACCTGTGACCCTCCAGTTTCAGCCTCCTAAGTACTAGGATTATAAGCATGTACCACCCTGCCTGGCCCTGTTTTGTTTTGAAACAAGATCTTGCCAGGTTGCTGAGGCTGGCCTTGAAACTGCAATTCTCCAGTCTCAGCCTTCCAAGTACTGGGACTAAATGCCAATATCCACTCCCCCACCCCTCCCCTGGCCCCCAAATGGCTCCCAATCCAAGGCCTCAGGCTTACCATCCACAAAGCCTTGGGTCAGATTAGACTAATTATAAGATCTTGGGAATTTCATGAAGACAATGTAAAATAAAGTTCAGAGCATAAAGTTATGAGTCTAGATGTGACCAGGAACATCTTTCCAAAACCTCACATTTTTTTTTTTTTTTTTTTGCGGTACCGGGGATTGAACTCAGGGGCGTTCTACCTCCGAGCTATACACCCAGCCCTATTTTTTATTCTTTATTTTGAAACTGAGTCTCACTAAGTTGCGGAGTGCCTCACTAGGTAGCTGAGGCTGGCCGCGAACACGGATCATCCGGTCTCAGCCTCCCGAATGCTGGGATTACAAGTGTGCGCCACCACGCCCGGCTAAAAACCTCACATTTTAAAATATAGTAAGTAGGCCATTTTTTTGAGACCTTTTTTCTGGTACTGGAGGTTGAACCCAGAGGCATTCTAACTCTAAGCCATACCCAAGTCCTATTATATTTTTTATTTTGAAACAGGGTCTCACTAAATTGCTAATGCTATCATCGAACCTATGATTTTCCTATATCAACCTCCAAAGTATTGGAATTACAGGCATGTGCCACCACACCTGGCGGGAGACTACTTATTTTGTTTCTCCTCTATTGGTTGACAATATGGGAAGGGATTTTTTTTTTTTGTGGTACTGGGGATTGCACTCAGGGGCATTCTACCTCCAAGCTATACCCCCAGCCCTATTTTTTATTCTTTATTTTGAAACAGGGTCTCACTAAGTTGCAGAGTGCCTCACTAGGTAGCTGAGGCTGGCCACGAACCAGGATCCTCCAAATGCCTCCCAAATGCTGGGATTACAACCGTGCGCCACTACACCTGGCTGGGAAGGGTTTTTAATTTTACGAGCTTCACAGTATTTTCCTTTATCAGTAATTTAAGCTATTCTTCTGTGTATTGTGACCAGGTCTGCATTAATCATATGTACTAATTGTCTGACTTGTCTTTATCCCCAATATAACGTACATTCCCCCCAAATCATTAGATTAATTCCTCTAAAAAATTTCTAGAATCTAATGAGATCCATGCAGTAGATGAACAATCACTGTCTATCTTCCTTTCCTCCTACTCATCTACTACCATACTCAAATGTGCATATGTTTCAAAGTTCCATTTACCCAAGGGGCATTTCCCTTTTACCTCTGACCTTTTTATTCCATAACAAGTTAACAGGTATAATCTCCAAATTGTGCTACACAGCTAATACTAAAAGGCTTAAGTGTGCCATGTAATGAAAAAAGCCTGGGATGTAAATGAAAAAAATGAGACACTGGCAGTAATAAAGTACACACTGATGTGGACTGCCTAACCACTTATATCCTATTAATAGAAAGGTACTAGTTGGGCAAGATGACGCAAACTTGTAATTTCAGTACTTGGGAGGATCACAGGTTCTAAGACAGCCTCAGAAAGCAGTGAGATTCTTATCAATCTAGTGGGATCCAGTTTCAAAATAAAAATAAAATAGGGCTCGGTTGTATCTGGAAGGTAGAAAGGTCTTGGGTTCCATCCCCAGTATAAAAAAAGAAAAAAGGTAATAAACCTACGAAAATATTTTTTTAAACCCTTAGGCAATGCTGAATATATTAAAGAGGAATCAGGGTCTTGCTAGGTTGTTGAAGCTGGTCTTGAACTTGCGATCCTCCTGTCTTAGCTTCCCAAGTACTAGGATTAAAGGTGTGCACCACCACTTCCAGCTGGGTTTCTCCTCTTCAGTACAATTAATAACATTATTTAAAAATGAC
>PVLC010025165.1:0-23938 GCA_004027655.1 Graphiurus murinus
AGGAGGAGGAGGAGGAGGAGGAGGAGGAGGAGATGATGATGATAGAGATTGCATGCTTTAGATCCCAATTCCACCAAAACCAGAGCCCTGCCAGAGGAGTTAAAAGCTCAAGAACAGCTTAAGGGTTGAGCAGTTGGAAGGAGAGGCAGTGAGTATCTGCTTAGGTATCTATCTACTTGTACAAGAATGGAGGCGGGGTGGGGGCAGCTGTTCCCTCAGGAATCCTACCACCTGCCACCTTCGGGCATTTCCTGAGCCAGGCAGAATAGTGGGAACTGGGGAGGCAATGAGCAGAGTGGGGTTGAGAGGGAAAAAAAAAAAATCCCTGGATGTGAAGAAACAAAACCCACCAGTCTGTTAAGGAGCCAGGTACAAGAGGGATGAAGAGATGACTAAGAATGCATGGGCTCTTGCCTGCAGATTGCCTGTGGAGGAGAGGGGTGAGGCTCTTGAAAAATGGCCAGTGAGGGGAGACACTAGCTGAATATTGAATCTGATTGGATGGTCTTCTTTTTCATATCCAGAATCTACCTTCTTTGCAAAAATGACAAAACTCTTCAAGGAAACAGTAGCCATCTTGAAATCTATGTTAAAGAAATTGACTGCAACTCTCAAAGCTGGAAGATAGAGAAATGACCACTTGGTCTTATGCTGAATCCCCCATCTCAAGTACCCACGACCTTCCTCTTTGTCCAGGTCAGCTTCCCAGGACACAGATTCTGTCATCTGGCATAGAAGTGTCCTTGACAAATTCTGCTAGACAGGTGGTCCTTGTCTCAGAAAGAGGAATCTGGGAAATTCAGGAAGGGAATCCCAGGGAGTGGGGAATGACCCTAATCTTTGACCAAGCCTCTGTTTGTTTGAAGTTAAATTCTCATTAATAATGGCCCCTATGGCCTTTTGTGTCCATTGCTCTCCTGGGCAGTGCTGGAGCTGAGAACTTTCACATCAGCTCAGCCTCAGTGCCCAGGGAGGGAGTGTATATGTCCTAGACCCATCAAGGCACACCCAGTGGGTTCTCTCGGGATGCAGATATAGCCCTTTTCTTGAAGATTCCTCTCTCTCTCTCTCTCTCTCTCTCTCTCTCTCTCTCTCTCTCTCTCTCTCTCCTTCTGAGATATACCCTCAGCCCTTTCTTATTAATTGATTGGTTGATTGATGTGATCCTGAGGATTGAACCCAGAACCCAAGGGCATTCTTCCTCTGAGCTACACCCCCACCCCAGCTCTTTTTATAAATTTATTTTTGTTTTGAAAGAGAATCTTGCTTGGTAGCTGAGTCTCCCTGTGATCCTCCTGTCTCAGCCTCCCAAATACTGGGATTACAGTAGTGCACCACTGCACCTGGCTTCCCTTTTTCTTTACCACACCTGTTCAAGTACTTTTACCCCTGTACCACATCCTGCTTGATGGGCAGGCTGTCTCCTCATTATTGAGTCCCAGAGTCACCTCTTGCTGAATTCTACCTCTGTAATAGGGACCCATACGATTTTTCTTTCTCAGACTAAACAATTCATGGGGAAAGTTCTGTTTCTCCAAGGCAAGGTTATGCATGTCTAAAGTCAAATTATGATATGTGGTTATTTTGGGTTTTTTTTGTTTGTTTGTTTTGCGGTACTGGGGTTATTTTGAAAGAGACAGCTGATAAATTGATAACTTTCGGAGTCAAATAAGCTGCACGACGATTGGGTACTCTGTCCTAGCTCCCCAAGGTAAAAGTTAAAATAATGAGTACTATGGACCGTAATATAGAATGAAAACTTCTACGACACAAGTGTCACGGGGACTTTTAGCTTGCACCTACACAACAGTGACAGGTAGGACACATTTCCAAAGCCCAAAATGAATTGTGGTAGGATACTTTCCCTTTCAGTTCAAAGTGCATTCCTCTATAGAAGACAATAAACTCCAGGTCTACTGTGACCTCATCATTAATTCCATCTGCAGTATTGACAACATTTTTCTATTGATAAAAGTAGTGTTTCTGGCACATTCCATATTATGTTCATTTTTTTATTTCTAAATAATATTTTAATTTATGTTCACATGTATAAGATGCAAATATTTGCGTCTTCATTTTATTAACTCATCAATATTCAAGCCATAATATTACCTTATCAAAAAGTTATTTATGAATGATTTGCTCCCAAATAGGGGGGTGCTCTTGAAAATGATATGTAATACTCTAAGATGAAACTGGTTTAAAGGAATATTAATGAAACAATTTATCTTCAACAGTCTATAGGTGTATCCTGACAGAGTAGAACATCTTCATAAAGTAGAAGGCATGTCAAAGTCTCACTTCTTACATTTAATCCAAACAGGATATTTTATTATCATTACTAGGGAAAAATATGACTTCCTTAGAAGAAAGGTTATATTAAATTGTTAAGTCACCCAAGAATATTAGCCTTTTGTGGACAAGAAGTTTCATAGCACTGCCTTGTTCAACCAATATTGAATGGGTACTTTATAATATAGAGTTATTGTCCAAGTCATTTTCAAATGTGACAATTGAGCTCCATGAACAATCTATTGTTTTCTCTATTTGACAAATATGAGAGGGACAAAAATAGTTCCATGGTCCACCAATTTTTACCAACATTTCAGAAAGAATTATTTTAATTGTGTTTAATATGTGATCATGGGTTATAAAAATAACATCAAGATTTTTTAAATTAACAAACTAATTAACAGCTAACATGTAATAAATCAGCATAAAGCAAAGGAAGATTTCTGAAGATATATTCCAAGACTAAACTGCATTTGTATTAAGTATCACATCACAACATCCACTCCCTGCTACTTTGTGGAAACATCAAGTTTCCACCCTTAGTTGAAAAAGAGATTTAACTTTATTTAGGAGATGTCAGTTAAGTTGAAGCATTAAGCTATACATTCTGTGAATGAAAATGAACATTATTTATAGTATCTAATGCAAATATATGAATATTAATTATGGATCAGATATATATTTTACTCCTCATTATATAAATTTTTCTGCATGAAATGCTTTTGTGCATGAAAACATATGACAATGGACATATTGTTTTTTCTAAAATAATGAGTCATTTACCTGTTATTTTTAATTTGAGTCATTTACCTGTTATTTTTATCTTTGAGTGTCTATTCTCTCTTCTATTTAATGTGGTATAATGAAATATCCGAAATCATTTTCATTGGCATACGCAAAACAAGAAAAGAAATATAAAACAGCTCTTTTCCTAATTTTAGGTTAGGCCAAATTACAAAATAATACCATTTCAAAAGGTAGCAATGCAATAGAAGAATTTTTGACAAGAAGTTATGGTTATAATCTCCAGAAAACCAAGAGAAAATATCATGTCGTAAAGCAAATTATCCTTTAAAATAATAGTCTTCAAAAGAGTTTTCTAATTGGCATACATGGCTATTCTATCGACATAGTTCTCTGGGACATAAAAGGGTTCATTATAGTTATCGCCAGGCACGCTACAATTTGTGACTGCTGTCAAAGTTGCATTTCCTTCTAAGAGGATAGCTTCTAATGGAACGAAATGAAAGAAAAGGTTGAAGGTTGTTGGGAATGACAAAAAGCAGTCAATTTCAAAGGGGAATTCTGAAAGCTATCACAACTCAGTCTTCTGTGCAGGCCGAGTTTTTTGGCAATGGAACTAAAAGGAAGGAAAGAGAAAATAGTTATTGTGTGTACACAGGAGACACATCCAAACATTCTATTTCATTTTGGTTTCTCCTTGGAGATTACAGGATGGGAGACATGCAAACTCCTAAGAACAGAGGTCAGATTCTGAGAAGTGAGCTAATAGCTGAGTGATCATCAGAACTATGTGGAAATGATTTTAATTTGTAATTGGTATGCCCAGCAGAGTTCTCTGGAGCCAAAGATTATAAACTGATGCTCTTGAGTAGCCCAGTTCTGGATATTCTCTTTGTTCCTTTAAAATCCTGATTCTTTCCCAGCTGACCAACTTTCCTAAATGTCAGCAGCCTATTGAATCAGAACAAGTGGCTGATAATTCACTTCAGCGTCCCCCGTCCTCAACCACCCTGATGCCTGATGCCAGGTAGGAAATATCCACATGACTTTGCCATTTTCAGGGGTGCCAACACAGAGCTTTTCATCCCTATTAATGTTTTTCAAAGTAAATATATATATATATATATATTCATTTTAAATATAATTTGTATATGATGACATTTTATATATTTATAATAATTTAATTTAAATATATAATGATTTAATTTAAATATATTTATTAAAATTATATATTTTTTATATATTTAACTTTTAGAAAGGATATATACCTACATATATCCTTTCCAAAGTTAAATATTAAAATGACATATTTGTCCTAATATCCTATTCTCTGCCTCATACTGAGTTACAGGTTGTCATTTTTTAGGCAAATAGTTTGCATTCGAGTTTTGCAACTTCCTCTTTTGAAAACTCTCCAGAAAGCCTGGAAAATAGTTGGCGTGAGCTTCCAATGTGATTGAAGATAAACTAAATTTTCTCCACATTGGTCTTTTTTTGTCTTTTTCAAGATGAACGGAAGAGATACTAGGCATGTACTGAGCAGAGAAAATACAAAAGACACTGTTCTCCTCAACTTTGCTTCTTACCTAGGAGTGATTCCTCTAAAGAGCAGAGTGGAGAGAGTTAGGGAATGGCCAGGCTGGAAGATACCTTGGTGATGAGGAAGCCAGAACCATCATGTTACAGAGGGGGAAACTGAGGCGAGACCTCCGCAGAATCCAGGAAGGAAGCAGGCCTTCAGCCTTCCTTCATGGGGTCACCATCTGCCTCTTCCTCACCTCATCCTCTGCCAGGCCCTTTCATTCCTGTCCTGTCTGCTTTCCAGTGCAGCTGCTGATCACATTAGCAATGGGAACAGGACTGTGGCTTGTGGTGTAAAAGAAAGATACCACGTCTTTAAACCCCTAGCTGCCATTACTTGTTTAATTTATTTTTCCAATTTCCTTAAGCCGGAAAGATAATGACAAGCATTTTAAATTTGCTTTTCCTAAATGTACGTGCTGATTTAATTCATTTCCTGACACCAATTTTCACCATTGAGGATATGGGATATAGTCACGATGTGTTAGGGATTATTTGCTAGGCCTCCATATGCATTTCAGTTAGCCATCATCAATCTTACCCCATCTTATAATTTTAAAAATGAAGAAAATGAGGCTAAAACAAGTGCAGTGGTTTCTGCAATGTCAATTATTGGTACCAGAGCTTACAGAATCCTAGATCTTTTGGCTCTCTGGAAAACAATAATTGCTGCTCAGTTTGTGTTGTTTCACTTGATTTCAAAAGTCCTGTTTTCTGAGCTGTGCCATCTATCCATTTCTAGCCAGAATGTGTATGCCTCCAAAGCTAATGTCTATGAGATTTGATGTAAAAATATCCAAAGAGAAACTAAAGACAACAACAAGTGCATTGTAAAGAACAGCATGGGCATCATAAATTCCTTGGTGCAAAGAAGAAAAAGAAGAGGGATGGCAGAGGTCATTGTGGTATCATAAAGTCATACTGAAATCACATGTAGACACACACACACACACACACACACACACACACACACACACACTATGGAAAGACTCAGTAAGTAGACACTACATAAAATGTCTAAGCTAAACAGTGGTAACTTGACCTGCTAGAAAAAAAAAGATTTTAAAATATGATTTCTACAGTGGTTATATATGATGTGTAGAAAGTAAAGAAAATTGGACTCAGGAACATTTTGTTTAAACACCATGTCCGCCAATTAGCAGATATATTATGATTATTTACACACTTTTAGCCTTTGTACTCTCATCTACAAGACTGGAATAATAACAGAGAGAGCTGTTTAATAATTCAATGAGATGAGATTGAGATATAAAGCATTAAGCACAGTGATTACCACATATAAATAATTTACCTTTGTTATTGACACAAGGATAAGAATTACATATTTTGTGTATGTCATATGGAAACAATTGCATAAGAGCCTAGGTAGTTGGATAGTATCTATATCTATACCTATATCTTTAATTATATGGATACCTGTACCCATTTCAATATCTGTTTTTCTATATTTACATTTATATCTATATCATCAAGCGCTATTTTTCTGGTTTAATATAACAATGGTGACAGATACCAAAGGCTAGAAAGCATGGTATATATTACAGTCAAACTCAATAACTAATTTAAATAATATGACAAACTCTTTAGGAGACAAGAGAGAGTTGTGTCTAGGGCTGACAAAACTAGGGCTTGGATGGAGAAGGCTAAGGGTTGTGAGTACAGATTTTCTGAAGGAGAGTTTTATAGTAATGCCATCTTCTCTTCTTGGATTTGCTTTCATGCTTCTCTCAATAAACCTTTCTTAAATAATTTCATGGTTTCCCTATGAGTCTTATTGTGATCCTGTCTATTAGAAACAAATTCCATCCATAAATCTCTTTAAGAAAGTTCCTTCTCTATTTGGTCTAGAAGACTGGGCTGGGGTGGGGTGGGGTGCCACCAGACGTAGAACAAATGCATCTTCCTGCCTCTAAGTTGTTTTCAGGTACTTTGGATCATAGCAGTGAGAGTGCTGACAAAAACACAAGCAAGGGGATGAAGACGGCAGAATGTACCTCTTGACACCAAGGTTGAAATGCAGGACAGCATGTGGGATTTGAGATGTTGTTGAGTTCATCCGTGAAAAGTATAATTCACTATCCTTGACCATTTGCTGCCCCTGGGCTGGAGTCATGAAGGCTAGTGGGAGGCTGAGGCAATTCCAAGGGACAGAAGGACGTGGTCACAGTGCAGAGCTGTAGATGCAGAGGAGGAGAGAGAAGAAGGAAAAAAAGAGGAGGAAGAGGAGGAAGAGGAGGAGGAGGAGGAGGAGGAGGAGGAAAAGGAGGAGGAGGAGGTAGAGGAGGAGGAAAAGGAGGAGGAGGAGGTAGAGGAGAAGGAGAAGGAGAAGAAGGAGAAGAAGAAGAAGAAGAAGAAGAAGAAGAAGAAGAAAAAGAAGAAGAAGAAGAACAAAAACAACAACAACAACAACAACAACAACAACAACCACACCACAACTTGGCATCCTTCCATTTATTCCTTATGCAGGCCCTTGGGGGCTGGGCAGTTACAAAAGAAGTTGGAAGCCCTGGAACAATAGTAGTACCTGGGTCAGGAATATGGTAACTTGGGCTACAGGAACTGACTGGCTAAATCAATAGGATAACAGAGTTTTCTATCATGAGGCAGGCTCCAAACCCCCATCCCTAAGTGGAGAAGAACCATTGAAGGCTTGGGCTACTGTTGTTGTTGTTGTTTTCATTATATATAATGCATCAGAGCCAAGATCACTGCTAATCCCAAGGCATTAACAAATTACTTCACAGTTGCTGTGCAAGCACTCTAAAAGGAAAACCACATATAATACCCCAGGAAACAAGAAAACGGACTCACCAAAATGTAATAGAAAACCCAAATAAGTTATAAAGGTGTAGTAGAATATTCTCCAACATGGTTATGGTAATTCTTTCTCCCTATTTTCTCCTTTACAATATAACCTGAATTTTTTTCCCTAAAAAGACACAGGAGCTTACTTCTCATGCTACAGGGCCTAGCCAGTGTGGCTTACTTTTGCCAATGAGATATTAGTGAAGGGAATACAAGTCGAGACTTGACAAGCACTTACCAATCAGGGCTTTAGTTCTTGCTAGTTCTCACCTGTGGAAGCTAAGAATATCTGGGAGCACAGGTGAGCTCTACTAGTAGAAACCCCCAAAACAGTGAATCATCAGCCAACTGCCATCACTCCCTTCAAAGCACCCCAATGAGATCATGTTAGACACCAATATAAGGTGAACCACCAAACGCTGCTACTGGTTAAGTGGCTGCAGCTTACCACTAGTGCCACAGCTCCTTAATAGCTGGATCTTGAGCAAGGCTCGGTCCACCGGAGTCCTTCAAGGCAGACGATTCCAAAACAAGGAATGTGTGGCATATCCCACTTTGCATTATTATATTCTGGAAATTTGGGGTGCTTTGGGTTTTGCCTTTATATTAATTATAAAGAAAAACTTCTTAGAAACATGTGACCTGACAGATACTGATCTCTTAGTTGAAAACAAGCAGTGCCTGGAGACAACCCAATGCATTAACCTTTTACAAGCATTAGTCTAGAAACAGGCTTTGCTAGTTTATCTAAATAGCTACTACCTGGTCCCACCTGGAACCCCCTAACTACCTGAGATAAGATAGAACACTGCTTACCGGGGCTAAACAATACTGTAAAGATTTTAACTAATGGAAAAAAAATTTATATATGTGTTGTAACCTTAACTGGTTGAGGATAACCTTTGGCAAAACAAGTCTGTAAAAATTCCTGTTCTATATGCCTCATTGTAAAAAAAATAATATAAAACAACAACTGAAAAATAATAAAACAGATGTGCTTCTTCACTGCATTGGGTGGGCGTATTCTCGAGACCTCGTCTCATTCCCACCTGTCGACGGACCCCCAACCCCACTGCCTCCGAGGGCTGGACCCCAGCACACTAGGGAAAACACCACCCAACTAAACCCAAGTCAATTTACTTATCCCCCTCAAAAAATAATAAGCAAGAAGTTGTTTATCATTATAAGTCACTAAGTTTTGGATTCACTTATTTTATAGCAACATTTAACTGATATAGAAGGGAAATACATTAGAAATATTAAATATAAGGATCACTGTTGAAATATACATTAAAAAACAATGAGTAGATAGGAGTGGGCAAAGTTAAAGTCATTTCCTAGAAGATATCAGGAAAAAATCGATATGAAAAATAAATATGGAAGTTTATGCTTTTGAGAAAACAGATTATGAGTCTTAAGGGTGTTACATACCCGTAATATCAGGGGCTCCAGATAATTTGCTATAAACTACTATTTTAACAAAGCTTCACAAAGATTCTCCAGTAGCTTATCATCTGTTTATTAATAGTGCTTACATTGGTCATCCTTGTCTAATCATTAAATTCTGACTCACAGGAGTATCCCTCCATGTGAAAAAAATATTATCAATATTTATATTTTGTCTCCAATACCCCACTATCACAGCCTGTCACCTGCTGATTGATCCCCATATATTGCTAATAATTCTGTTAGTGTCTAAACTTTATCAGGACAGTTGGTTTGTGCTGAGCCTCAAACCTGTAATCGTGAAGGGGGGTGGAGGAGAAGCTGACTTTCAAGTCATAGATGATTATGTTCCCTTGTTGATTGTTTTGATCTACTTGAGCAAATACCGGAGCATAATAAGATTTAAGAAATAAGAAGGCAGGGTCAGTCCTACGACCACTGAGCAAACAGTTTACAATATTCACACCAAATGTTTCCTTGGCCTCACAAAATGATTTTATTTTCCAATATGATTGAAGCATTCCTTGTGAAATTTTGATAAACATCACAGGGATGCCACCTGAAACTTTATATCCAATCTAAAAATTTGTATCACCTCTTAAAATGGGGAAAATGTTTGTAATAGTTCTTACAGCTTTAGAAGCCTGAAAGATACAAGGATTAGTTCTGGGAATTTAGGGGGATGGTCAAATATGCTACTTGAGTAAATCTGTGGTCATGACAACCACCTTAGGGAGTAGACATTTATTTTAGTTTCTCCCTAATTATTTCTCAAATGACACAGCCCTCCAAAGAGGAACAAAGCCCTCATATGAAGACTCCTCTTTTCTGAGTTTTTTTTTTTTTTTTTTCAAGAAGATTCTGTATTGAATAAACAGAGTATATTTGCAAAGGAGTGAGAGAGAAGGTCAGGTTGATTCATGAAGAGCCAATTTGCTGTACTAAAATAATACTCACAGCCACAGAATGGGTTCTGAGTAGCCAAGGCCAACTTAACTCAGCAATAATACCGAGGGTACAGATGACTTTTGAAAAGAATGAAAATATTGTTCTCTAGTAATTTTGACCTACTGAAAAAGTGATTCCATAAATGGAAAATTTGATAGATAAGTAGATAGATAATTGATGAATAGACACACACTGAAATTTAGTACTTTGTTTTCATTTGTCTCAAATTTACTTTTAAGCACCTTCATTTTGAAATGAAGGATCTTTTCTATAGAAAACTTATCTATTATTTGAAAGATGGAACACATTGTTGCCGTTACTCTTAGCAATAAGGATTTTTATAACATATTCTTAGTGTATACCTTTGACTCATATTCTTTTATTTTAGGCACATGACTTGGGACTCATAACTACATACATATGGATCGAGGTGCTTAGAAAGAAAATCTGCTCTTCTGCAATACTGAATATAAAATTAAAGTCTGTCACTGCAAGCAGAACTTGGAGAGGAGTGGAAGATGAAATATAGCTTTTAAAGGCATTATTAAACTATAATATGTGCATAGTGCTTAAACAAAAATATACCATGGGTGTACCTTGAATTATGATTTATTTTGGTAAGCTGCTAAGAGTTAAAATTGGACATTGGTAGAGGCACTCAAACTCATTCAGTTCTTATCTTCTTACTATTATTACTTATCAATGAGTGTTTCCATGCTCTACAATTTAGAACCACCTGCAATCATGAAATGTATTGATATCTTCTAAATTATGAGCATAAGCCTAACTCATCATAAGTTTTATTATGCCTGTGGTCAGTAAATTTATATATTGTCACACATATTTAACTGGAAAGGACATTTTTACGTATTTAATTACTCTGTATTATATGAGTTTGTCAGCAACTGTCTCAAATAATATTTTTCAAGAAGACCTAAGAGGACATCAGAGAACAAGAGCTAGTGTGACATCAGATTTGTGTGGTGTTTTGTTGTGGAAATCTCCCTTTGGTCAATAAAGCTGGGACACACACACACACACACACACACACACACACACACACACACACCTGGCAAGTTATCAATGTAATGAAATGTGACATAAGTGAAGTTGGATACAGATCAAATTGTCTTTCTTCTCTTGACTTATTCTTAAATAAAACAAATGGATTGCAATTATCCCAAGTGAGATCTGGGGTGAGAGCTTAGAATGAAATTTGCCTTTAGAAAAGAGCTTAGGGCGGTGCCACTTTTCAAGGATCACATTATCCTATTTAATTACATGTTTCTATAAATCTCAAAGTTTTATAAATTTCCTAATTGATAACTAGTTATTTCCCTGTTTAAATATGCATGATCGGTCAGTTACCAATGATAAAACAAAGACATTTTAAGTGATCAAAATGGCTTAGTCATCTATCCTAAGTGGGAGAGTGCAGCTGTTAGTAAACTTACTTACTATAAAAGGTGCTAGTGCACTCTCTTTTTAAAGAAAGAACTTGTTTCCATCAAATCATATATAAAATAATATGTTGGCTGTCTTTTAAATTGCAGAACTAGGTATCTAAACTCAGCTTTCTGAAAAAGTTTTTTTTTTTTTTTTTGGCAAAGGATAAGCAAAATTTGATGTTTTATTTTTTTAAATTATTATATCTAATTTTACTCTCATTGAAAATCTAAAAATGTCTCTAATTCTGCTTTGGCAATTATATCACATCAGAAAATCTATTTTATTCATTGTAGTCCTGATCACAATTGTTATTGAGAATTTTTATGCCGCACTGATTCTTCAAGGTTTGAGGCATTGTTTTCCCTCTGAGATGCTTTTAGGACCTTCTCAATTTCATTTGTAATGCAGATACTCAACTACCTTTTAATCTGAAAATGTTTGACTTATAATTCTGGAAAGAGAAGGTACAGGAAAACAGAGGGAGAAGGTCCACCTCAAATTAGTGGAAGTTAAGGGTCTTGTTTTTGCCAGTCTGTATTTCCAAAGTTTCTACAATTAGTATACTCAAGGTGATGATGAAAAATTAAATTTAATAAGAAGAAAAATAAATTCATCCATTAAAGTCTGTCTTCAGGAGTTCCAGGCATTATACCTTAACACAAGTTTCTGATTTTTCCTGTAGGTCTGTTGTTATGAGCAGAAGTGTTGGTATAAACTCCTCAGAGTGGAGGAGGTAAACTCTCCCTCATCTCTCCTTGGCAATAGTTAAATAACTTGCTCCTGTCTAAATAAATCTCTGGCTAAGGGAAAAGAATCAAGACTTCTGGTTGATGAATCAGAGTGAATTTTATTCTTTCTTTATTTTTAATTAATTAATTTATATATTTTTCTGTTACTGATGATTGAACCCAGGGGCTTTCTACCTCCGAGGTACACCCCCAGCCATATTTTTAAAAATATTACGTAAATATGCACAAATTGTTACTCATAGGCATATACACCAAAATGTTAATAATGGTTATAGATAATATTAAAGAAAATAATCATCAATTTCTTTTTGAAACAGGGTCTCCCTAGGTTGATGAGAGACTTGCTAAGTTGCTAAGGCTGGCCTTGAACCTGTGATCCTCCTGTTTCTAACTCCCAAGTACTGAGATTACAGGTATATGCCACCACACCTGGCTAACTCTTCCTTTATGACAGCAGTGCTTGTATGTAATGGACCAGTTCTTAGCACTGGTTTTTGTTTCCCATTCTCTGTTTAATGAATGGTAGTTTATATTTGGTTACCTATTTCTTTTACGTCATTTCATATTGAGTGTCTTGGGCATGGGTAAGGGGTGTTATTTCTCTTATAAAAATTCTCTATAATGGGAATAAACCTACAACAGGATCCAGCTATATCACTCCTGGGTATCTGCCCAAGAGAACTGAAGACAGTCTAACAAAGTAAAGCATGTATGCATATCAATGTTTATAGCTGCACAATTCACAATTGCCAAATTATTCAACCAGCCAAGATGCCCATCAACAGATGAATGGATTGCAAAATTATGGGATATATACAAAGTGGAATTCTACTCAGCCATCAAGAAGAACAAAATCATGTCATTTTTAGGGAAATGGATGGAACTGGAAAATATTATGCTAAATGAGATTAGTCAGTCACAAAAAGTGAAAGGTCAGATGTTCTCCCTTCTATGAGGAAACTAAGGAGACACTGGGACTCAGTAGGGACTCCAGACAGAAGAGGAGAAACCTTTGTGGAGTGAAGGAGGGGACCTAACTGAGGGAGATGGGAGTGGGGAGGAAGACTTGAAGAGGAAAACACCTCAATGGACATGATGGACATACACGAACCTATCAAAGCCAATTTATGTGCTGAGCACAGGAAGGAGGGGAGGGAAAGGGAGTGGGGGGAACTGGGGGGGCACAATGAATGCTGTGTGCATATATGCCTCTATCACTCTGAACTTCAACAAGATGTATGATTACAATGCACCAATAAAAAAAAAGAGTAATTCTAGATTTGCTGGAGCAAACTCTACTATGCCACACGGTCTTGGACTTGAAGCTAGAACATTAAAAGCATGTGAAGGTGGACCTTTTGTGAAGGGCAGGAGCATTTGTTGCAGATGTGTTTTAATGCATGTGGAGGATGAGGGTATACGGGTGTAGACGCCATGCATCCAGAGAGAGGTGTGTGTGTACGGCCACTGAGGGTTGCTACCCCATCATCTACTGTTCACTTTGTGCTAACTCAAACCTGATTTTGTGAAGATGTTGCTTTTTGTGCTCAGGTTTCAGTACAAACAATGTTTGATGATGGGGTGCCTTCTCCATTGCCAATGGCTAGTTTGGGTTAGAGTCTGGTTTTCTAGAACAATTCTACCTTGATTTGAGACGAGACACTAGAAGGAGGAGGCTAACTTTCTGCTTTTGTGTTGGTCACCAACTCATGGGTCTTCCAGCAGCACAGTTGTGTGCCAGCAACACTGCAGTTATCTTGCAGCCCTGAATCTGAAGATACAGTCCACACACCAAGCAAGAAGTGAGAAGTCAGGACTTGCGGAGGACTGGGAGCCTCAGACTTTGTGCCTGGAGCCTGAACTATCATTGGACTTCTCGTTACAAAAAGAATACATTTCTTTATTTCTTCAATCAGGATTAGCTGTTTTTTTTTTTTTTGTTTTTTTTTTTTTTTTTACTAATAACTGAAATTTTCAACATGATCAACCAATGAACGGATAAAGAAAATGTGGTATATACATGCAATGGAATACTATTTGACTATAACAAAGAATGAAACCTATCATTGCGGCAACATGGATGGAACTGTAGATCATTATGCTATACGAAATAAGCCAGGCACAGAAAACCAAGTACTGTGTGCTCTAACCAATACGTGGAGTCTAAATGTTGGTATCATAGGTGCTGAGAGTGGAATGGTTGTTACCCCACCCTGGAGAGTGAAGAAGAAGCAGGAACAGAGGGACTGGGACAGGCTGGTAAATAGTTACTGAGTTATAGTTAGAGAGGAATGAAAAGTTCCTGTGTGTTACTGCAGTAGAGATTGATCATGGACAGCAGTATTGTACTTCACAGTTCATAAAGTGAGAAGAAAGAGTTTTGAAAGTTTTTACCATAAAGAAATAGTAAATATTTGAGGAGATAGATGTTTAACCTGATTTAAAGATTACTCAGTGTCTATGTGTATTGAAATACCATGCTACCTTACAAATATGGTACCATTTCTATGTACCAGTTAAAAATAAATTTTGTTTTAAAAACTATAACCTTCTCAAAGACAAACTATCCTAGCAGTGCTCTGTGTTTTGGGCCTTCATCATGACTCTGAAGGAGATCTGAAATGTGCTTCTTGGAATCGATGTTCATTTTGTCAATGTACAAATATGTTAGCTAGAATAAAGCCATTATAAATCAGCACTGAAGAAAATAAGTCACATGAAACATTTAAAAAATTTTTTAAAAATACAGTAAAACTTTTATTTTTATTGACCTCAAGTCAATAAATAAATAGATCTAAAATAATTATAAATATGGAGATATAGCATTGAAAAAATCATTATTTTATTTTTACCAAAATAAGGGAAATCAAGAGAAGTAGGTACAGGAAACCTATAATCCTTACATTAAATGGAGATATGTTAAATGGAGATATGTGCAGAAACAAGTTCCCTAATTTAACTAAAATTTATAAAAATAAAATGTATAAGTACAAGATGTCTTTGTAAAAATGAAAAATAATATTTTACAACATTGCCAGATTAAAATGACATCTGTAAATATCATTTAAATTTGTTAAATCAAGCTGAGTGTGGTGGTGCATGCCTGTAATCCAAGTATTTAGGAAACTGAGACAGGAGGATTGCAGCTTCAAGGCCAGCCTTGGCAATTTAGTGTGACTCTATTAAAAAAAAAATTAAAGCAGGGTTGGTGGTATATCTCAGAGGTAGAATTGCATTGTGTTTAATCCCCAGTACCAAACTAATAACATATGTTAGAATAATATTCCACTGTATATATATATACCACACCTCCATTCGTTCTTCTGTCCAGGACATTTAGGTTGTTTCTACCTCTTGGGTACTGTAAATAATGCTGCAATGAAAACAGGAGTACAAATGTCTATTCAAGATCCTGTTCTTTATTATTTTGAGTAAATACCCAGCAGATCATTGCCAAATTCTACAACAGCTCTGTTTTTAATATTTTGAGGAGCTTCCATACTATTTTCTGTAGTGGATGCACTGTTTTACTGCTCCAGCAATAGTGTGGAAAAGGCTTCAACATTTTCATCTTCTCACTAGGAATTGTAATTTGTTTTGTTTTAATGAAGGTTATCCTAACTATCTCTATGTAGATTTGATTTGCACTTCTGTGATGATTAGTGATTTGGGGAATCTGTTCCTATATCTGCTGGCCATTGGTATACTCTTTTAAGAACTGTCTTTTCAAATTCTTTACCTGCTTTTTAATTGTTTTTCTTTTGTTTATTTGCCATAGAATTGGAGGAATTCCTTATATCTTTTGGAAATTCATCCTTAATCAGATGAATAGTTGAGAATATTTTCTTTAATTCTGTAGGTTTTGTCTTCACTATGTTGATTATTTCCTTTGCTATACAGGAGCTTGTTAGTTTGGTATAATCCCACTTTTTTTTCTTTTTAATAATATATAACAACTATATATAGCATTTGTGAAAATTATGTTCCATTGTTGAATGATAAATGCTTATTTATGACAAAAGTATATATTGATTGTTAGGAGCCATGCAGTCTTCTAAGTGGTTTATGTTTATTAACATATATAATTAATATTTGTACTTTATCTCTCTTTTCTTTTTTTTTTTTGTGGTACTGAGGATTGAACTCAGGGGCATTCTACCTCCGAACTATACCCCCAGCCCTATTTTTTATTCTTTATTTTGAAACCGAGTCTCACTAAGTTGCAGAGTGCCTCACTAGGTAGCTGAGGCTGGCCGCGAACCCGGATCCTCTGGTCTCAGCCTCCTGAATGCTGGGATTACAAGCGTGCGCCACCACGCCCGGCTTATCTCTTTTCTTGACAGAAGAATTTGGGCACAGTGAGGTTGAGTAGTCTACCACGAAACTGGTTCAAACATTTTTGACAATTTTGTTTCAGAATTCATGATTTTTATTTTAAAAGTATAGTTATTGGTGCACTGTATTTATACACCATAGTGAGACCCAAACTGGTATATTCATACATGTACTTATTACTTGTACTTCCATATGTTACTAACATTAGATCACATTGCCTCTTCACTACGTTATCATTTGATTAATTGAATAAGTAAATGATGACATGAAAATGTGCATGGATTAGTAGTTGAACGAATGAGCAAAGTAATGATATAGGAAGTGATGTTTGTATTTATGATCTCTAGAGAATACTCCATTATTGGAATTGCCATTTAGAAATATTTTGGGAATAAAAACTAACTTTGGAAAATTGAATTGACCAGAATATCTTTTTAAATAATTAAGAATTAAATTATATTATTTGCTCATTTTAAAGAATAAGATATCACCCTTAAGTCTATGTTATTGATAAATAATTGCTTTATTTTAGAAGACAACTCAATATTGAGCAATATGATGATAGAGCCCTTACTTGTTAGAACATCACCCTAGAGATAAAGCCACATGAATTATAAGCATTTTCATATAAATCTTTATAAAGGCCTCTTTCCCAGCGATATATCAAGGGATGTTTCAATGGCCACTTTGAATGCAAAGGAACAAGCTGAACACTAAATTCAATAATCTGAGGATGTAATTTGGAACCTTGGAAGAATCTAGTTGTTGAAAAGCCACTGTATGATTAAAATTACTCAGGTTTTTCAGTAGGTAGAATATAGATGTTACTTTTATTTAAGTCACATTTTATTTCTCAATATAATGCATAATATTTCTCTTTGTTACATACTAAAATTTAGAACGTGATTATACAGATTCTCAAATCATATCTAATTTTATCTGGATTGAAATTAAATGTTTGGTAATGAAAAAAAAAAAACACATTTCAGGAATATTGGTACCTTGAAGATGTGACCCATAACACTCCGAGGAGAGTGGATTCTGTATTAGAAAAACAAAACATAAAAGGCATTAATTGCAGCCACCAAGGCCAAGAGTCACATTATCCTCCATCCCTTCTCCATTTTTTTTTTTTTTTAAAAAAAGCAATCTGTTTTAAAAATTATCAAGTAGCTCACATATTGTTAGGAGCAAATTCACTGCTGCAGGTGGTATGTTGCGGAGACTTGCTGGGAGAAGGACCAGGTGCCTGGAGAAGTAAAACAGGTGGAGGAGAAGGAGGTGGAACCCACCAGTCGAGACTAAAACAGGCTGGAGGTCTTCACATATCTATGCTCATGAGAAACAGAGGGGGGTGGAAGCGAACTGCCAGGCACACCCTCCCCTCTCCCTTCTTCTATATTCACCCGCAAGCTGTATGCTCATCTTGATGACATAATGCCTTCCTATTTTTACATGCAAAGTTACTAGCCTTATTTGTTTAAGACATGTAAAACTGTAAAAAGCTGAAGAGAAGCAGATAGATGAATTTTGATCAGCTAGATTTGCCAGGTCACTATAACCTAAAGACAACTTTTAACATCTAGTGAGAAGATGAATGTTATGTCTGTGTATTTATTTCATCCCATTCCATAGGCTATTCAAGTCATACGTCGGTTGTATAAATGAGGCATCCCCAAATCCATTCATGTATTCTATTTTATTTTTTGTATATATTTTTGTTGGTGTAGTGAAACTAAACATCATCATGATATTCATAGTGATGCAAGCACACATGCATTTGGTGTATTTCCCTACACATACCCGCTCCTTCCTATTTTCTATATTCAATTGTTGGTCTATGACATCAACGTTCACACTGTAAAATTTTGGACCAGTGGTAACAAGAGGCTATCCTGACAACCTGGCATGAGAGAATGAGAGGGATGAAAGGGCTATTTGTTTCCAAACCGTTGGTGTCCATTTTTTTTCTAGAAAAACAAAGGAAAAGCAAAAATCTACTCCAGTTATTGAAAACTCCATCTAACATTGGATAACTGTTAGTTTAAATGACTCTATCATTCTAGAGTTGACCAAAGAATAGCAGAGAGAGACACCTTGGGCTTATCTTTAAAAAGGACATTTAATTTTATCCCCCCAAGATACATACATATGGATAAAGGCAAAATAATATATATATATATATATATATATATATATATATATATATATATATAATAGTGTTTACAACCATATAATCAATCGTGTAAATAGTATTCACTGTGAAGTCAAATGGTTTATCATGATCATATTTTTTGTTCTTTTAAATTTTTTGTACTTTTAAATTTTGTTTTTTCCCTGGAGTTTCTGATTTTTCTAATTGTAATGCTCTCTTATAATGCAACTGTTTGGGGAAGGTTTGACGTAGCAGATATTCTAGAAACTGCCTTTGTCCTAATGATCTCTAACTTGAGTATTTTGCCCTTTGGCTCCAGATTGGTCCTGTTTTTGTTCTTGCATCTCTTCTTCAAACGGACACTCTGGTTCTCATTTCTTAAGTGTGGTACACACTAGACCTCTGGTCTCTTATACCCTCTCCTCCTTAGCTGAATCTACAACATTTTTCATGGTACCATTTTATTCCACTCTCAGATAACAAAGTTTCTGTGGGCTTGGCCTACTCTCCATAGAAAGGGGTGGATTGGGGTAGTTTGAATTATTTATCCTAGCAGATTCTTCTTATCCTGATTTTGCCCAAATACCCAGTTTTGTTCAGGAAAGTGAGGCCTTGGAGTATTGGTTGTTTTTTTTTTGTGTGTGTGTGTGTGTGTGTGTGTGTGTGTCAGAGCAAAAGGATATTTCTCTATTAGGAATGTGAGGCTAACATGATGTTTGTAATACTGTTTCTCTATTTCATTTACCTCTTGTTAAAAGAAAATCGAATCAAATTATCAAGTGGATGAGAGAAGAAAAAGCTCAAAGGAGGAACAGATGAACTGGGAATGGAATTGTTTGAGAATAACTTTAACATCCTGGAAGTAACTTATTATTACATTAAATCTAATGTATTTTTAGTTTAATTCTCTGCTTTACTGGAACACATTTTCATGTTACATTTTCAACAACCATGGGCAAGCAGATGGAATTGTCTGAGTACTTCCATGTCTATAAAATCCTTTATTGAAACTTCACCTAGTTTATAGTTTGGTAAGATATAAAATTCTACTGGAAAATACTTTTCCTCAGCATTTATAATTATTAGGTTCAAGTGGAACCACAATGCAAAATTCATACGCTAAATAACCAAGGATTTTTGGAGCATGAAAAGTAATCCCAGTTCATGGAAGACTGAGACAAAAGGATTGCAGATTCAAGGCCAGCCTCGGCAATTTATCAAAACCCTTAGCAACTTAGGGAGATCCTGTTTCAAAATTTAAAAAAAAAATATATATATATAAATATATATATATGAATAGGAGTCTAACTTAGAGGTAGAATGTCCCTGGGTTAAATTTGCCAAGACCCATAGAAATGTGGGCCTTGATCATGAAATGTTTCTTTTCTTTTCTTTTCTTTTTTTTTTTTTTTTTTTTGTGGTACTGGGGATGGAACCCAGGGGCATTCTACCCCCGAGCTACACTCTCAGCCCTATTTTGTATTCTTTATTATTTTGAAACAGGATCTCACTAAGTTGCAGAGGACCTCACTAACTAGCTGAGTCTGCCCGCGAACCTGAATCCTCCTGTCTCAGCCTCCCAAATGCTGGGATTACAAGCGTGCACCACCACGCCCGGCTCATGAAATTTTTCTGATAGTATACCTTTTCCCTTTCTTTATAAACATAGGGGTAGGGTCTTGTTTTCACAGTTACTGAGTGCTGGAAATTTTTATTCCTATTTTAACTGAAGAAAATACAGTTCATAAACCATATACCTTATATATCCAATTTTTGTATTGTTTTGGCTTTTTCCCTTTTCAAGCCAGATTCCCAAGAAGGTCTCAGTAATAGTTGGAGTAGAGGGCAGACACGAAGTTGCCCTGTTGGTTCCAAGTAAAGATGAGGCTGCAGGTAATCACCTGTAATGGGCAGAGTCTTGGGGGTAAACTCATGAAACTCAGAATGAATGAGAAGATGCTGCCTGGCCCTTTGCTCGTGTCAGCCAAATGAGGACTTATTTTGGGAAAAAACGAGCCTTTTATTCCACTGATATCCATTACTTTTCATAATGTCCTCTTTATTTTGACCAAACACAATCTCTTTGATTAGGATGAGCTACACAAGCAGATCTACTTCATATTATATAATTCTAATTAAGTGTAGTTAATTGAAAAAAAAAAAAAACTAACCAACTTTTTATTTGGCAGGTTTTACGACTAGAGCATTTTAATTAAGAAGAATTTTCAAGGGATATTGATAATAGCGTTTGCTTGTAAATTGAGAACAAAATCCCTTCACCCCATGAGAATGAAAGCAACCTTTCCAGACCGTATTTCTTTGTCATTTAAAAACTATCGTGTTGTGTCTCGTTATGAGACATTTCAGCACAACAGATGACTGGTGTATTAGAGACTTTAGCCTCTGAAGGCTTGAGAGGACTTCTGGCGAGCACAGGGAGAGAGGAAGGTTCCTGATGAGCTGGCGAGTCAGTTGCTCAACAGAATCCTGAATGCTGCAAATGCTCTCATCGGATTCTGATATGCCCCAGAATAATGGAAACATGGGAGGCTGAGACAGGAGGACCTCAGGTTGGAGGACAGCCTCAGCAAGCAGTCAGACTCTCATCAACCTAGCGAGATGCTGTTTCAAAATAAAAATAAAAATAAGGCTGGGCATGTAGCTGGGAAGTAGAATGCCTCTGGGTTCAATCCCCAGAAACACACACACACACACACACACACACAGTCCAACACATTTCTTAGTAATATTGGCTTTTGGATGAAAGTACTGTATTGCCTTCTTTTGCTATTTTCTATACTTGACTCTTTAATGAAAGAATTGACTAAACTGATAATCTGCAAGATGCTGTAAACAATACTTTGACAAGTGTATGATCCTCTTCTTAGACAGAGTTTCATTAATTCTCAGGACATCCTGTCCTTTTTGTTTTCACATCCTTGCTGGGAGAAGTCAAGCACTTTCTTTTCTCATCCCTGAATTTTCAATGTATAAAGTGAGGACTAACCATGACTGGTTCAGAATCGATGATGAAGGTGGTGTGCAAGACATTTACTCTCCTCCCAGAGGTGTGAGGTATGGGAGAAAGGAAGGAAAGGACCAGTATCTGTCATATATTCAGGTCCAAAGTCAGGACAAGTCTTGATTGATGTATGATATTACATGCCATATCTTCATTTTAAAGCGCTGATTGAATTAAAGACAAAAAAAGAATGAATAGCCAGGTGTGATAGTGCAAATCTGTACTTCCAGTTCTTGGGAGGCTGAGACAGGAGGATCACAGGTTCCAGGACACTCTCAGCAACTTAGTGAGACCCTCAGCAACTTAACAAGACCCTGTTTCAAACTAAAATAATAACAATAATAATAATAATAATAACAATAATAATAACAATAATAATATAGGACTACAAATGTAACTAGGAGGTATAATATCCTGGGTTTAATTTCCAGTACCACAAAAAAAGATGCATCATATTAACATAAGTGGTAATAAAAATAGTTTTTTTTTTTTTTTTTTTTTTTTTTTGCGGTACTGGGGATTGAACTCAGGGGCATTCTACCTCCGAGCTATACCCCCAGCCCTATTTTTTATTCTTTATTTTTGAAACCAGGTCTCACTAAGTTGCGGAGTGCCTCACTAGGTAGCTGAGGCTGGCCGCGAACCCGGATCCTCCGGTCTCAGCCTCCCAAATGCTGGGATTACAAGCGTGCGCCACCACGCCCGGCTAAAAATAGTTTTAATAAAGCAAAATCAACTAAGAATTATTTTATTTTTCTTTCTTTCTCTTAGTTTGTTCTGATAAGAACACCTATGACATGAAGTATTAATACTTATGTTCAATATCAAAAATTCATGCTCGTGAGTTCATGTTTTATATTGTTTGGCAGTAAAATAAAAATTGCTTCTTATGAGTGTGTATTCAGTGAAAATTATACTGTCAGAATATTATAAAGTTATCCTTTAGTGTATTACAAATGAAGAGGTGGTGAGCTTCATGCTGTAACTATGGAAACAGCAGGGGCTTAAAAACAATAGTGAATATTATTGGAATATGCAGCAAATCTATCTTCAAACATAACAACCATTTGATAACTCCCTGAGTCTTCGTCAAAAATGCTACTACATCAATATTAATTAAATCCGATAATCTCCTTAGGTTTATATTACTGTACCAAATGGCACAGGAGACACCGATGTGTATTTATGAACATTACAACAGACACTTTGACTAAAACCAAGAGTAAATGAATCTTAGGTAGTTATTTTAAATATTTAAAATGCATCAAATATATCTGATAGCCACATGTCTTAATAGGTGGTTTAATTATAAACACATTTACTATATCTAGTGCTAGGAAGGTCAGTAGCCTATCAGGCAGTCTCCTAATGAAATTGCTTACGTCTTCATTGTTATGAATGGATTGCACATACGAAGTATAGGCTATCAATTAAAATAGTCACAATATTTAGTCACCGTATTTTGCCCAACTAGATAACAAGGAACATCAAGTACTTATATAGCTATTATGGGATTGACCTGCAAAACATGAGGAATTGACTGTTTTCTTAAGATAGAATGGAAAGTATTCACTTGACTGTTATGTGCCTTCATGACACTGTTAATTGTGTAAATTTTTGTAACATGGGAATACTTGTGGAAGGATGGGCTGCCTCATAACTCCAAATACATACTACTAGCCAAGAAAGATTATGAAATACGCCTAGAAAATTACAAAAGGAGTAAAAGAAGCTGCAGAGTTGACCACCAACAGGAAATTGATGGGAGCTGTAGTGCATTGAATAGTGTACCCCAAGATTCCTGTCCATCCGAAACCATAGCACATGAGCCCATCTGGAACAAGGGTCTAGGCAGAGCTATTATAGTTCTGGAGATGTTATGATCCTGGGGTAGAGTAAACCCTCAGACCAATGCCTGTCCTCAGAGAAGACCCTAAGAGAGAAGGCAGAGCAGAGAGGAGAGCTGTGTGGATATGAAGGTAGAGTGGAGCCTGCAATCTGAGTTGAGGCTTGCCAGCAGTCAGGAGGACTTGGGAGAGATGCTTAGAATCCTTTCTCTCTCAAAGCCTCAGAGGAGTCGGCTCAGCCAACACTTTGATGTTGAATTTCTGGTATCTGGAACTGTGAAAGGATACATTTCTGTAATTTTTTTTAAGACACTGAGTTTGAGCCGGGCGTGGTGGCGCACGCTTTTAATCCCAGCATTCAGGAGGCTGAGACCGGAGGATCCGGGTTCGCGGCCAGCCTCAGCTACCTAGTGAGGCACTCCGCAACTTAGTGAGACTCGGTTTCAAAATAAAGAATAAAAAATAGGGCTGGGGGTGTAGCTCAGAGGTAAAATGCCCCTGAGTTCAATCCCCAGTACTGCAAAAAAAAAAAAAAAAAAAAAGA
>PVLC010025166.1:0-23851 GCA_004027655.1 Graphiurus murinus
TACCTAGACTTAGATTGTTTTATCTGAAAAATAGGAAATAATGTGTCCTAAGATATATATGATTCTGCAAGAGGCTTAAGACCAAATGCAATAATACTGCAGGTGAATATAAATATGCCTTGAAAACTAGTTTTATGCAATGCAGAAAGTCTTACTCATTAGACAAAGAGGAAGTATAATATAGTAGTAAAGATGAAAGAATCTGAAGTCAAACTGCCAGATGGAATTCTATCATTTACTAGTTCTACCTTCTAACATGTAAAAAGAAGATTATACTACTTACCCCACATGGGAGCCCAATGAGGTTAGCTTCTACTGCTAGCACACACCTACTGTAGCTGGTGCTGGTAATAAAATGGAATTAAGACAGACATGACTAGCATCTTTGTAAAACTATCTCTTACTCCATATGCCACAATTTCTAAATGTTTTTGAGGTACTAGGAATTGAACCCAGGGGCATTCTACCTCCAAGCTACGCCTCCAGTTCTATTTTATTTTGAAACAGGGTCTGATTAAGTTGCTACAGCTGGCCTGCAATCTTCCTGTCTCAGCCTTCCAAATACGGGGATAACAGGCATGCACCACCACGCCCAGCTCGTTTATGTGAAACATACTTCACAACAAATAAAAATCTTAGTAGTAAAGCATTTCCATAAGACCATCAAAGTAAGAGTCCACAACTTCACTATGTCTTCTTTTTTTTTTGCGATACTGGGGAGGATTGAACTCAGGGGCATTCTATCTCCGAGCTATACCCCCAGCCCTATTTTTATTCTTTATTTTGAAACCGGGTCTCACTAAGTTGCAGAGTGCCTCACTAGGTAGCTGAGACGGGCTGCAAACCCGGATCCTCCGGTCTCAACCTCCCAAATGCTGGGATTACAAGTGTGGGCCACCACGCCCGGCTTCCTCTATGTCTTTTCTCTGAAAATCTCCAGGGAACGCATAGTGACTCTGGCATTTCTTTTCCTAACCCTGTCACTTGAGTTGAAACTGTGCCTATGACTTCAGGGTAAACTAGCTGGGATATGTTTCTATGGAACATAAATGAGCTAAGGTAGTGTATCTCAAAGTATTATCTGCTTCTCAATTCCCTATACTAATAATTGGAAGGCAGATCTTAGGTCCCGTTTCAGATCTATTGATTCGAAAGCTCTGGGAAGTTGCATTTCTCATAACTCCCTGATTTGATTTTTATGCAAATCACATTTGAAAACTATATTCCCAAGCGAGAGAGAGAAAAAACAAAAAAACAAAACTTCCACTACATAATAAATTTGTGACCAAATACTGAAGAATCACAATCCAAAGCATCACAAAGGAGAAAAATTTTAATCCTGAGAATAAGTTCCAGGGTGGAGTTAATAATCCACAGAAATCAATACCAAAACTAACTTAAAATGCACTTTAACTGTGAGTGTCCAAGACCTGCCCATTCCAGATACCAATGGAAAGGGTGGAGAGCAGAGACTCCAAACACCTTTAACCAGACTTCAAAAGAAACAAAGATAACCAATCATGTCATTACAAAAGTCACCTCTGCTAAAATTAAGGTGTGATGATCTCAGAAAACAGGCCTGCTTTCTCTTAAAATCAGTCAACTAATGACAGACCTCCCTGCTCCAACAAACCACCCTCTACCAGAACCTGGGATAATCTCTCAAGTAAACCTTGCCCACTAGGGGTCATGTCGACCTAGTGACCACCAGAACCATCCTAGGCAAGAATATGATCTTCTGATGCAAGTTAACAGAAAAAAACCAACTAACATGTGCATTTATGTCTCTTGGTCAGATAGAGAGAGGGTTGTGGAAGATATCTCACTGAGCCAGAAGAGAATTGAGCAGCTCTGAACTCCTAGTGGGGGTGAACTTTAAAGGCAATAACAATTCAAAGCTAATGAGCAAAATTATTCCTCTATCCCTCCCCAGTGACTGAGATAATAAAACGCCTTAGAGGGCTTTAGTTCCTAGAATGCTGGTGAATTAGTCACTGCGATTGCAAGTAACGGGGAACCCCAGGCCCACTTCATCAGAACCAGGTCTGGCCTGGAAAGCAGGCGGGGCCGCGGTCTCTCCCGCATCGCTGCGCTGGCTTGCTCGCTCATCTCATCTCCGCCTGCGTGAGCGCCGCCCACCCACTCGCAACGTGAACCCGCTGGGCCTGGCCTCTCCTTTCCCCTCCCCTTAGCCTGGTGCTGAATCATGAGCCCAATATCTCCAAAAGGTAAAAATCAAAGAACAAAGCCACCCTCGAGGCTGGTCTGAATGGGGTAAGCAGGTTGGGGTGGGGCACCAGACTGGAAACCACAACTTTGCTCCCCTTACTCCCCAATCCTCCCACCCAACCCCCCAAATTAAAACGAGTACTGCGGCGCTCCGGGACTCCCAAGAGGGTGCCCCTTCTCGGGGGTGGTTTGGGTCTGCAGCGCTCGGTGCGGATCCAGGGCGCTCCGCCTCATTGTTCCACTCGCGCTGCCCGCCCGCAGCCCGCGCCCTGCTGGGCCGGGCAGGCTGCAGCTCCCGGGAAGGGGGCTGGGGCTCTGCCTGCCGGGGATCCAGACCCTTCACCCCTCTCGGCCCACAGCTGCAGCCCCTGGCCCACCCTCCTGACCATCCCTCCAGCCTGTGGCTAAGGCGGAGCCCGGGAGCCCCGCAGGCGCCGGGTGGGTGCTGTCCAAATGCTGGGAGGCGGCGGCGTGGGGTGGGGAAGCAGCCGCAGGCCCTGCCCGCCCCCGGCAGCCCGCGCCCCCGCGCCGCGCGTCCAGCGCCGCGGTCCAGCTCGGCCATGGCTCCTCCGGCCCAGCCCCGCGGCCGGCAGCGGCCTGCCTCCCTCCTAGCCGTGGACGCTGGCTCCCAGCAGTCCTGGCCCTCCGGGTCTGCAGAAGCAGAAAGCCGGGGCCAGACCCTGTGCCGGCCGCGGAAGTTACTGTTTCCCACTCACCCCAACTGTTTCTGTCCCTGCGACTCTTGGCCATGGTGGAACGCACTGGCGGCGGCGAGGGGCTGTCACTGCGCTGCCTGTCGTCTCCCCGGCCGCAGGTTGCTGGCGGTGGGAGGCTCGTGCCCGCGCCGGGCGCAGTTCGCTCAGACTCTGAGGATGTTGCTGTGGCGCTGGTGGGAAGGAGTGGGGAGGAAAAGGGAGGAGAAAGCGGGATGAGCCAAGCCCAGCATCACAAGCCCGAGTTCACACAAATACCAGCGTCACACCCTCCCTACCTCAGCCCACCCCCAGGGCGCGAAGACGCGACAGACGTTGCACTGCAACATTTTCAATGGAAAACACATAAATAAACAGCACCCCCTTGTACACACTCTCTCAAAGAATGTAACAGCATTATCTAGTGACAGCAATGCACAAACCAGTAGACTGTATTATTCTGGATGTTCAAATGCCTGCTTCCTAGGACAGTTAACGCACTTGTGCAAACATGCTGGAACAGCCAAAGTAGTTAAAATAATCTACATCCATCCAACACGTATCTTTTTTTTTAATTTAAAAAGCAAAGTCATGTTAGTAAAGAGGGTATCATGCCTTTTTGTAAAGGTATACTGAGGAGATCTATATTTTAAAATTAGGTTAGCAAAATTTAGATCAAGATAAGCTGGACATTCACCATGATTTATAACTAACTCAACATCTAGTGGGCAACAATTACTACTACATTTGCAGAGACAACGTTGGCGTTATAGCCCAATAGCAAATATTTGAAATAAAATCATACTACATAGTCTGGGTGGGTCTTGGCAACTATAAAGGTTGCAGATGATTTTGAATGGAAAGCAAAAGGCAATACCTACCTTTAAAAACATGCTTAATCTCTCTCTCTCTCTCTCTCTCTCTCTCTCTCTCTCTCTCTCTCTCTCTCTCTCTCTCTCCTTTCTTCCTTTCTGCCTACAACCTTGTTCTCAGTATCCAGAAACACTGGCCCTTCATGCTATCTGACCCATTAGATACCTCCTTCCCACTCTTCACCTTCTCAGTTATCTCCTGCAGTTGATTGTCACCCACACTCTACTGATTAGTTCTCCTTGGAAGATCACTGCTAGTCTCTTCATGACCAGATTCATGGTCTCTGCTTATTGATCATTATAAACAGCCTCACTCTGCACGATGATGATTCTCTACAATGACTTCAGATGGAACCTCCACGCTGATGATGCTCTCTAATCCATGAGTCTAGTCTTACATACACTTGAGGAGAATCATCACCTCTGAGATGAGCTGCCTGAAGTTGTCTCCACTCTGTTTTCCTACTGATGCTTCAAAATCAACATGTCCGAAAACAAACTCTCACCCACTGCTGCCAAATCTTACAGCCCATATTTCAGTTAGCAGTTCCAGTGACCTCAGAGCTGTAAACACTGTAAACCAAGTTCACATTGATGGTTTTGAAAGAGGCTGTGTTCAACAGAATTCCCTTCCCCACACACTAATGAAATAACATTCAAAGACAAATTATCTCACCCTCGTATCTATAAACCAAAATCACAGAGCAAAAAGTAGTGTGTATTGCTTTTCATCTTGTATTCCTGTACTATAATTATCAGCTCACATTCCAGCCTAAAAGTCTCTTTCAGGTGAATCTCATTTTTAAAAAGACTATAGTAACCAGGTGTGGTGGCACACACCTGTAATCTCAGTACTTGGGAAGCTGAGATAGGAAGACCTGCGCAGGTTTGAAACCAGCCTCAGCAACTTAGTGAGGCGCTATTTCAAACTAAAAAAATAAAAATAGGGTTGGGGAGTGTAGTTCCAACATATAATGTTCCTGGGGTCAATCCCCAGTACCACCAATAAAAAGAGGGAGAGAGAGAGACTATTGAATAGTCTACCAAAAGGAAAAAAAAAAAAAAAAGCTGGGCATGGTGGCGCATGCCTATAATCCTAGTACCTGGGAGACTAAGACTGGAGAATTGTAGGTTCAAAGCCAGCCTCAGCAATCTAACGAAACCATGTTTAAAAAATAAATATTTTTTAGAAAAAGGGCTGGGGGATAGCCGGGCGTGGTGGCCCACGCTTATAATCCCAGCATTCGGGAGGATGTGACCGGAGGATCCGGGTTCGTGGCCAGCCTCAGCTACCTAGTGAGGCACTCCGCAACTTAGTGAGACCCTGTTTCAAAATAAAGAATAAAAAAAATAGGGCTGGGGGTATAGCTCGGAGGTAGAATGCCCCTGAGTTCAATCCCCAGTACTGCAAAAAAAAAAAAAAAAAAAAAAGGGCTGGGGGTGGAGCTCAGATTAAGCACTCCTGAGTTCAATCCCCAGTACTAAGAAAATAAATGAAAAGGGCTGGGACTATGTCTTGGAGTAAAATGCCCCTGAGTTCAATCCCTAGTTCCAAAAAAATAAAAAATAAAAAAGTAACCAGGATACAGGGAGAACTAAAGGTGGAGTTGCAAACAGTTGGAAAAAAAATTGAACCTAACTGTATTACAGGTGAATAACATAACACAGGAAGAAAAGAACTAAGGAATTTTAGAAAACAGAATTGCTAGCTGGGCATGGTGGTGCACACCTGTAATCCCAGTAATTGGCAAGCTGAAACAGGAGGATTGCAGGTTTGTGGCCAGCCTCAGCAACTTAGTGAGACTGTCAGCAATTTAGAGAGAGCCCTCTTTCAAAATAAAAAGGCCTGGAGGTATAGCTGGGAGGTAGAATGCCCCTGGGTTCAATCCCTAGTACCGGGAAAAAAAAAATAGAATTGTTACTATATGCTACTAAAGACAAAAAGAACTGTATACAAGTATTGTACTTTAGTTTGTAAATTTTTTTCTCCCAGTATATATGTGCCAGAAATTCTGAAATTACTTTGTGCATGTGTAGGTCTAAACAAACATAATGAGAACTATCACTTTCACTGTCAGAGATAATAAGGAAAGGAAGAAAAGGAAAAGGATAGAATGGACTCTGTGATACTGAATTAGAAGCCAAGGCATTAGTATGATACAACAAAATGCAAATAACACACTTTTTTAAATGAGCAAAAGATCTAAATAGGTATTTCTTCAAAGAAGATGGCCAATAAGGACATGAAAAGATGCTCAACATCTTTAGTCTCCAGGGAAATGCAAATCAAAACCACAATAAGAGTCGGGCACAGGCATATTTGTAATCCCAGTACCTACGGGCTGAGACAGGAGGATCACAAGTTCCATGCCAGTCTCAGCAACTTAGTGAAGCCCTCCTCAACTTAGTGAGACCCTGCTTCAAAATAAAAAATAAAATAGGCTGGGGGGTGGTGGTACATACATACATAGAAAATTTTAAAAAGAAAAAATAGGAAAGAAAAGAAAAACAGAAAGTAGCTAGACACAAAAACCAAAAATTGTATCATTCCATTTACATGAAATTCCTAGTATAGAAAATCTACAGAGACAAAAAAAAAAAAAAGATAAATTGTTGTTTAGGGCTGGTGGGAAGGGGAGGTTTGTGAGAAATTAGAACATGACTGCTAATGAGGGTAAGACTTCTTTCTGGAGTGATGAAAATTTTTATTTTTGTAGTTATTTATTTATTTATGAAACTGGGGATTGAATCCAGGGGCATTCTACCTCCAAGCCCCACTCCCAGCCCTATTTTTTTTTTTATTGGTGCATTGTAATCATACATCTTGTGAAGTACTAGCTGATAGACGCATACATGCACACATTACTCATTTAACCCTTCCCCAATTCCTGCCCTATTCCCTCCCCCCTCCCTCCTTATCATGTTCGGCTTAGAGATTGACTTTGCTATATTTGTGAATGTACTTCATGTGCATTAGGGTGCTTACCTCTCCCTCCCTTCTTCCCTCCCACCTTCTTTACTCATATAAGGTTTCTCCTTCTTTGTCTATAGTCCCTCTTATGACCCATTTTCTCCCTAGCTTCCACATATTAGGGAGACCATTCGATTTTTACTTTTTGTGACTGCCTAATCTCACTTAACATAATGTTTTCCAGTTCCATCCATTTCCCTGCAAATGACATGATTTTGTTCTTCTTTATGGCTGAGTAAAATTCCATTGTGTACATATCCCATAGTTTTGTAATCCATTCATCTGTTGATGGACATCTTGGCTGGTTCCATAGTTTGGCAATTGTGAATTGTGCAGCTATAAACAGATACACATGCATTCCTCTGGTAGTTTGGTTTCCATTCTTTTGGGTAGATACCCAGAAGTGGTATTGCTGGATCATGTGGTAGGTTCATTCCCATTCATCTGAGGATCCTCCATACTGTTTTCCAAAGTGGTTGCACTAATTTGCAATCCCACCAACAATGTATTAGGGTTCCCACTTCTCCACACCCTCGCTAGCAGTTGTTGTTGTTTGTGTTTTTGATGATTGCCATTCTGATTGGAATTAGGTGAAATCTCAAGGTAGTTTTGATTTGCATCTCTCTGATTGCTAATGATGTTGAACATTTCCTCATGCATTTATTGGCCATTTGTATTTCTTCTTTCGTGAAGTGTCTATTTAGTTCACTTGCCCATTTTTTGATTGGGTTGTTTGTTTTCTTAGCTGTGATTTTCTTGAGTTCTTTGTATATCCTAGATATTAGTCCTCTATTGGAGGAGTAGTTGGCAAAAATTTTCTCCCATTCTATGGGCTCTCTGTTGAGGTTCTTGATAGTTTCCTTTGCTGCACAGAAGCTCTTCAGTTTAATGCAATCCCATGTATTGATCTTCCTTTGAATCATTTGTGCCTTTGGGGTCTTGTTGAGAAAGTTTTGACCTGTACCTATGTGTTGAAGTGTTGGACCTATGCCCTGTTCAAGTAGCTGCAAGGTCTCTGGCCTGACTTCCAGGTCTTTGATCTATCTTGAGTTGACTCTTGTGCAGGGTGAGAAAGTGGGGTTTATTTCCATTTTCCTGCATATGGTTAACCAGTTTTGCCAATACTATTTATTGAAGAGGCAATTTTTTTTTCAGTGTATATTTTTGGCTCCTTTGTCAAAAATCAATTGGCTGTGAGTATGCAGATTTGTTTCTGAGTCTTCTATTCTGCTCCATTGGTCTATGTGTCTGTGTTTGTGCCAATATCATGCTGTTTTTATTACTTTTATTTTCTTTTACTTTTTATTCTTTATTCTGAAACAGGGTCTCACTAAATCATGGAGGGACTCACTAAGTAGCTGAGGCACTCTGTATGACTTTGAATATACTAAAAACCACTGAATCATAAAACTTAAATTGGTGAGTTGTATGGCATGTGAATTATATCTCATTAAAATTTTTTGAAAGCCAAATGTCAAGTTTATTTTTTTTGTATTTTTATTTCTTAAATATACTTTATTGGTGATGCATTGTAGTCTCACATCATAATGTAGTTCAGAATGATAGGGACATACATGCACACAGCACTTGGTGAGCTTCCCCCGACTCCCCACTCCTTCCTCCCCATACATGATATTGTGTTTGGCATTGATAATTTCACATATGTATATAACATCAATGGAAGTGTTTCTTTCATTAATTCTTCCTCCTTCCTACTGCCAACTTGCACTATACCACCTCCATTTATCCACTGGGGTTTCTCTTCCATGACCTAAAGTCTCTCTTGTATCCTGATTATTCCATAGCTTCTGCATATGAAAGAAAACGTATGACCCCTTACTTTCTGTGACCGGTTAAAAACTAATAATACTAATATTTATTTCTCTCTTTTTCTTTCTTTTTTTTTTTTTGCACTGGGTATTGAATGCAGGGATATTCTATCTCTGGGCTATACCCCCAGCCCTATTTTATTTTTTATTTTGAAGCAGGGTCTCACTAAGTTGCTGAGGCTAGCCTCAAACCTGTGATCCTCCGGTCTCAGCCTCCCATGTATTTGGATTACAAGCATGTGCCACTACATCTGGCTTATTCCTCTTTCAATGACATAATATGAGTATAATCCATCCAAGGATAATATGGTGGTTTCAAAATATCAAGGAATCCAAGCTCTTCATTCCTTCTTCCATTCTTTATGTGGGGCTTCCATCCTATGGTCCAAGATGGCTGCTTCAGCTTGGACATTAAACATTTGCATTCTAGCCAGATATAAGAGAAGAAGAGAATATGTCCATTCTAAGGGTAAGATCCGGAAGGTGCACATATTATCTCTACTCAACTCTCATTGACTTATTATGTCCCAAGTAATTGATAAATATACCATGTAAAATTTAGGGCTCTAATACTAAAGGAGGAAGGGAAACAGACATTGGAAAATAACCATGTTCATACATGAGGACCAAGGTTACACTCTGCCATTCTCAATGCATTGGCTTTCTTCCTTCCTTTCTTCTCTCCCTCCCTTCATTTCTTCCTTGCCTCCTTCCTTTCTTTCTGTGGTGCTAAGGATTGAACCCAGCAACATTCTGCCTCCAAGCTACACCCTTAGCCATATTTCATTTTTTATTTGGAAACAGGGTCTCATTAAGTTGATACAAAAGCCTCACTGAGTTGCTGAGGCTGGCCTCAAACCTAAGATCCTCCTGTCTCACTCAGCCTCCCAAGCACTAGGATTACAGGCATGCGCCACCATGCTCAGCAGTTGGCTTCTTTTCTAAGGAAGGCTCCTCTCATGGTTCCAAAATGGCATTCCAGCCATCAGAGGCAGATAGCCATGCCTAGAGACAGAAAAGGGTGTGCCTGTGTCTTGTGTACCTCGATAAAAGCAAGGAAGGCCTTCCTAGAAGCACTCCAGCAGACTTTCCCTCAGGTGTCATTGTCTAGAATTGCCCATGTCTGAAGTATTCCTTTAACCAGAGAAAGGAGTCTAGACTTCAGATCTATCCTCCAGAGGCCTGGTGTGGTGGCACATACCTGTAATCCCAGTACTTGGGAGGCTGAGACAGGAAGGTCACAGGTTCAAAGCCAGCCTCAGCAATTTAGCAAGGCTCTCAACAACTTAGTGAGACCCTGTTTCAAAATAATAAAATAAAATAAAATAGGGCTGGGGGTATAGCTCAGAGGTAGAATACCCCCTGTACCAAAAAAATCTGTCTCCCAGGATGGAGAGTGTTTCAGTCTCTGCTGATGGACATGGCCACTGGGAAAGATCAACAAAAGTGTAATTCTGATAATAATGAAAGAGGAAAAATGGTAGTCATTGGGTCCAAGGATGAATCATAACCTTCACGTTCTCATTACCCTTTAATAATACTGAATCTGGTGGGGTGACCCAAGCTTTACTCCCATGGGTTCCAAGTCCATACTGGTCTTATTTTTATTTTGTTTTGTTTTTTGGCACCAGAGATTGAACCCAGGGGCATTCTATCTCCGAGTACAACCCCAGCCCTACTTTCTTTTTTTTTTTTGTGGTACTAGGAATTGAATTCAGGGGCATTCTACCTCCGAGCTATACCCCAGCCCCATTTTTTATTCTTTATTTTGAAACGGGGTCTCACTAAGTTGCGGAGTGCCTCACTAGGTAGCTGAGGCTGGCTGCGAACCTGGATCCTCCGGTCTCAGCCTCCCAAATGCTGGTATTTTTTTCATTTTGAAACAAGATCTCACTAAGTTGCAGAGGGCTGTGCTACATTGCCAAAGCTGGCTGTGAACAAATAGTCCTCTTGTCTCAGCCTCCCAAGTACTGGGATTAGAGGGATGTGCCACCAACCCTGGCTGTTCTTAATCTTATTGGATTGCTGCAGGTTCCTCATGTTCAGTAATATTAGACATGTGAACACTAAGAGGTATCCTGTTTCATACCTGAGGTTCCCATCCTCCTTATTCCTTCTGTGGAGCAACAACCAATTTCCGTGTGGTAATTAGCATCAATTGCCCTGACTAGTGCAATGAATCCCTCTCTTAACTACTGGCTCAGTGGTGCAAAGACCCTAAAATAGCCAGGTGGAAGGTTCAGCTTCCTATTTAATAGAATTGTGACTGTGTATCTTGGGCATTATGGCCTTCAACCCCAGCAAGGCTAGGGTTGTGAAGACAAAAATTATTCAAGAGAGTTATTAGCAATAACAGAAGAGCCACTCCTTCCCAGGACCATGCCTTCTGAATATGGGGTAGATGGCCACATAAAGCCCTACCACTTCCCCCCAGGGGTTGCCTCTCAGCCAGCACCAGAGTTGACCCTTTGGCAGGCCTTTCCTTCATGCCATCAAGCCAGAGTGATGGATTTCAGGTAAGATCAATTAGTTCCATGGGCATGACTGTGCAGCCATAAGTCCCTCACAGTAAAATCAGCTCCTTTGTGGTACTAGCAGGAGCTAGTAGGCATGAAAGATAAGCCTGTGCCTGGGATACATATTTATTCCTGTGAAGAAAATTGCTTTTTCCTCCATAGTGGAAGAGATCCAGTGTAATTAAATTGCCCCAGACGACTGACTGATCTAAGGAACAGAACTATCCTGGGGTCTCTTCAGTGGCCCTTTCTTTCTCTCTCTCTCCTTTCTCTCCCCCCCCCTTCTTTTGTGTGTGTTTGTGTTACTGGGTATTGAACCCAGGGGCATTCTACTTCTGAAATGCACTCCCAGCCCTATTTTTAGGAGAGTGGCACTGGGGATTGAACCCAGGAGCATTCTACCTCTGAGCTATACCCCCAGCCCTTTTCTATTTTTTATTTTGAAACGGGGTCTCACTAACTTGCTGAGGCTGTCCTCAAACCTACAATCCACTTGTCTCAGTGACCCAAGTACTGGGAAAACAGGTGTGCACCATAGTTCCCAGTCAATATTTCATTACTGTTGATATTATTATTATTTTATTATTATTATTAATGTGTATATATGTGTGTGGTATTGGGAAATGAACCCAGGGGCATTCTACCTCTGACCTATACTCCCAGTCCTATTTTTCTTTCTTTCATTTTTTTTTTTAACAGGGTTTCACTAAGTTGCTGAAGGCCTTACTAAGTTGCTGAGGCTGGCCTGGAATCTTTGATCCTCCTGCTCAGCCTCCCATGCGCGGGATTACAGGCATGTGCCTAGCTTGATAGTCCATTATTTTGATGACATTATGCAAATAGGACCTGGTGAGCAGTAAGTAGCAACCATCCTAGATATTTCAAAAGACCCTGTACTTGACCTTATTTCTTTGCCACTTTTTTCCCCCCAGCTCATACTTATGAGCTCTACTTGGTCTTGAATCTGGATTGTAGGTTTGAGGCCAGAATCAGCAATGTGAGGAGACCCTGTTTCAAAATAAAAAGTAAAATAGGGCTGGAGATGTAGCTCAGAGCTAGAATGTCCCTGAGTTCAATTACCACAAAATAACAGATTATCATGATATTCTTCTGGATATGAAGGAATAACGTTCCTCTGAAATGACACTCCATCATAGATCAGAAAAGGTAAAACAATGTGCTATCATAGTTATGCAGAGGCAAACTCCTTCTGATTGTTACTGCTGATGGGAATTGAAAAAAAAGTTGCATTCTTGGTTTAAATTCAACAGCTACATTCTAGGTGCAAGGGTTGTATTGATTTTCTCTAGTTCAGCTCACATATAGAACTACAAATATGGTTGGAATTAATATCTCATTAATTTTTAATAACCCACAGTCTCCAAAATTAATCTGGCTGTTTGCCATAGTTTGAATGTGTCCCCCAAAGTTAATGTGTTGGAAAGTTAATTCTTAATATAGCAGTGTTGAAAGGAGGGGCCTTTAAGGGTCTCATTAACAGGGTCTAATTAAGTTGCTGAGGCTGGCCTGGAACCTGAGATCTTCCTGTGTCAGCCTGGGATTACAAGTGTGTGCCACTATGCCCGGCTGAGAAATAAGTTTAAGGGGTGGTCAGGTCATGAGGACTCTGCCTTGGAAACAGTTTAATGCCATTATCTGGGGAACAGGTTACTGATAAAAGGATGAATTTGCCCCTGTTCCCATCCCCTTTATGTTACAGGCACCAGCGATATCCTGCTCTTATGCCTTCTGCTAAAGGATGACACAGCAAAAAGGCTCTCACCAGATGCTAGCACCTTAACTGTGAGTAATAAATTTCTTTGTGTGTGTGTGTGTGTGTGTGTGTGTGTGTGTGTGTGTGTGTGTGTTACTGGTGATTGAACCCAGAGGCATTCAACTTCTGAGCTATATACCCCCAGCCCTATTTTATTTTTTATTTTGAAACAGGGTCTCATTAAGTTGCTGAGGCTGGCCTGGAACCTGAGATCTTCCCGTGTCATTCTGGGACTACAAGTGTGTGCCACTACGCCTGGCTGAGAAATAAGTTTCTTTATAAGTTACCCAATTTATGTATTCTGTTAATAGCAGCACATAATAGACTAAGATACTTTTTTTTTTGGTATTGGGGGTTGAATCAGTTGAATCTAGGAGTGCTTTACCACTGAGCTACATCCTAGGTGTGGTGGCACATGCCTGTAATCCCAATACTTGGGAGGTTGAGACAGGAAGATCACAGGTTCGAGGACAGTCTCAATAAGTAGTGAGACTCTCATCAACCTAGCAAGACCCTGTTTCCAAATAAGAAATAAAATTGGGCTGGGGGGTGTAGCTTGAAGGTAGAATGCCTCTGGGTTCCAGTACCACCAAAAAAAAAAAAAAGAAAAGAAAAAACATGGTTTGCTAAGTTGCCCAGGCTGGCCTTGAACTTGTGATCCTCCTGCCCCAGCCTCCCATGTCACTGGGATTACAGACAGGCATGTGTCACTGCACACTATTGCATGAACCAAACTGATAAGTTAAAAGAGAAAGACTTTTTATCTTTCATATTGTTATCAGTGGCACTAACTTCTGAATTTCCCCAGTGATGAAGTTTAATTTAGATTTTATATTTTGGCAAGGGGACGGGTTAGCTGGAGAGGCTACACCTGGCCCTATTAATCATAATAGCCCAGAAGAATGTGAGAATTTCACATTTCTCAGTCCATAATCACAAACCACATGTAGGGTTTCTTTTATTCAATATATCACTTCTCACATACATGTTAGAAATGAATAAATAACTCCAGAATGGGTCTTTAGTCCCACTGGACCTATTATGAAATGGATCTGAACCAAGACAACACTGGATTTCTTAAATCTCTATTCTGATCACTAGAATTCTGGTGGTATCTTGAGACCACAGGAATTGTTCTTCAGGGCTAATACCTATCAGCCTCCAGAAGGTACGAGAATTTCACATTCCTTTTACAATCACCCTGGTAAAAGATCACTGGTCCCTCTGGAAATGGCTTCAGGGCAGGTCCACTGTTCATACCTGGCTATGCCACAGGATCCTTCCTCAAAGGAACCTGGTCTCCCTTTTAATTCAGGGGCTCAGGGTTTGTGCACTGATTAGAGTTGGATAATATGTCTTGAATTTATATTATAGTGACTTCAATAAGGCTTCTACCCTTCAGTTCTAGAAGTTTTCCAATCACATTTGTCAAGAAGAATTTAAGTGGGCTGATGATCTCATCTACCCTTACAGACTTGGGGCTGAATAGGGTACCATGTCATATCCCTGCAGTCAAAACACCTTGATTATAACTTCTTCATGAGGGTTATCATAGTAAAATTGTGCTGAGCATGTCTTTGAAAATTATGCCATCTGATTTTTATCAGGATCTCAATACATCACTGTGGCATTATCATCTCAAACTTATTAAGGACAGTCCCCAAAGAAGTTTTCAAGGATATCTGTGCCCCCTCACTCAATGTCTCAATGAAGACAAATGCTCTGGGTGTTATGGATACACAGGATGCACAAAACAGAGCAAGTCCAACTTTCTCATCTCCCTAAACTTCAGATTCCTTCCTCTACAGTATATCAGGGAAACTATGGAATCTCCACGTATAGACTGTAAACTGTTATTGAGAAAGACTCTGCCAAGTCAGAACGACAAATCTGGACCTCCGGTAAGTATTTGGCAAGATCCTGTAACATCTTCAGTGTATGTCTCCTTCAAGAGTAGGCCTTGGACTTCTCCAAACTCTAACTCTTGTTCAAAGTTCTCATCATCACTTCTGTCTGTTCAAATGCCTATGTCCCACGTTACAGGATCCCAGAACTTCCCTACTAATGCCCTTACTTTAGCAACTATGAGAGATAATGGGTTTCTGCAATGCTGTCAAAGAAACTTTCTGGTTTTGTACTTATGCCTTAAGTATGAAACCCAGTGCTCTCTATTGGTGTATGCATTTGTGCACATGTGTGTTCTCACAACGGCAATCAGAGAAGCCAAAAAGAACCACAATTTTAGTAATTATCATTATCAAAGCATGCTAAAGATTGACCTTCCAGTGCTGTGCCCTCAGCTGGAACTCCATCTCATGCCACTGCTGATGGTTATTTAAATAACTGTGGTGCCCTCTGTGCTAGGGAATCCCACTGTTCCACTTTCCTTGGCAAGTAGTTTACATAGGCAATCGTCAGATATGGTAACACCATTCCTAAAAGCCATCTGGAGGGTTTTTTTTTTCCCCCTGAAACTACTTCAAATTCATTTAACTATACCAATCACAGCCTCTAGGAAGAAAAAGATAGTACAGAAAGAGAATCGCATGGAAAGACTATTTATTTTAAAAAATGGGGACAGCCGGGTGTGGTGGCACATGCTTGTAATTCCAGTACTTGGGAGGCTGAGACAGGAGGATTGCAGTTTCGTGGCCAGCCTCAGCTACTTAGTGAGGTTCTCTGCAACTTAGTGAGACCCTGTTTCAAAATAAAGAATTAAAAAATAGGACTGAGGGTGTAACTCAGAGGTAGAATGCCCCTGGGTTCAATCCCCAGTACTGCAACAAAACAAAACAACAACAAAAAATGGGGACAGGTTAAGGGAACCAACAAGAGATAATGAGGCACCCCGAGACTAGCAACAGTGAAAAGCCATTATCATCGTCCCTGTCTTCAAAAGGAGAGCTTTTTGGAATCCTGTAAGGGCTGTATAGCTATCGGACAGGGCCACAGTTGCCTCTTCTGCTCATATTACTAGTCTATGTGAGGTAAAAAGCAAACTTTAGGTTTCTCTTCTGAACATTTTTGTATGAATATGTGTGGCACTGGGGATTCAATCCAGGGGCATTCTACCTCTGAGCTACACTCCAAACTTATTTTATTTTTATTTTGAAACAGGGTCTCACTAGATTAAAGAGAGTCTCACTACTTGCTGAGGCTGAGGCTATTCTTGAACCTGTGATCCTCCTGTCTCAGCCTCCCAAGTCCTGGGGTTATAAGCATGTGCCACTATACCCAGCTTCCCTTCTGAACATTTTACCTATTATAATATGAGGAAAGCATAAGGAACAGCAAAAGATTATTGGTAATTTGTTATTTTTTCTTAGCAAAATAACAGAATTTGCAGACAGAATCAGTTTGTGAGTTGAATGTAGAACCCCTTCTATCAATTCTCATATAAGCCTTAAAACTACCCTGAGGATAAAGGTTAATAGAAACAGCTTCTGAATATGTCTGAAGATCAATTCAAGCTATATAAAAAATAGGTGGGCACTGCTTTCTTCTCCTTTTTCTCTTCTTTATTTTTTGGTGCTGGGGATTGAACCTAGGGGCATTCTATCTCTGAACTATACCTTTTCCATACCTTTTTTTATTTGAAATAGTGTCTTGCTAAGTTGCTGAGGCTGGCCTTGAACCTGTGATCCTCCTGTCTCAGGCTCCCAAGTACTGGGACTATCGGCATGTACCACTATACCCAGCTTCACTTCTTAAAAATTTCATCATAATGACCTGACCCTGATTATGAATAAGATCCATTTTCTGTTGCAACTCAGAACAAAATATAAAAATTGTCCTGTGCTTTGAAAACATGGTTTTTGCCTCAACAAACAAGGGGTCCTAATTAGTAACAGAAAGAATAGTTTAATACCAACTATTTGAAAATCCACATTATAATTGTGGCAGTATCTTCCAACATTTAATCAATTTATATTTAGCAGAACTATGGAGCAGTCAATTCAATCACATAAAATTATATTTTGCAAGTAGTTTATATTGGTAGGCTGTACTTGGGAGGCTGAGAGAGGAAGATCGCAGGTTTGAAACCAACCTCAGCAATTTAGCAAGACTGTCAGCAACCTAGCAAGACTGTTTCAAAATAAAAAATAAGATAGGACAAAGGGTGTAGCTAGGAGGTAGAATGTCTGTGAGTTCAATCCTCAGTACAAAAAGAAAAAAAAAAAAAAGAGAGAGAGCCAGAGATCAGAGATCATCCTTTAATCTATATGTTCCATAGGTTAAAATTATTAAAATTATTGTCCTTATACTCTGTCCTATTACACTTGAAAATTAGCTAGTTTCTTTTGGATAATAAATTGCGAGCCTTAGCTATGTGGAAATTTTAAAAAATTATGATCTTGATTTTTTGTTGTTGTTTAGCCTTGGCTTAAGTTAGAGTAGAAACTAGAGGCCACAGATTACAATTAGCATTTTACTGAAGAGCTCTGAATGAATGAAAAACACTACAAAGTACAGAGTAAACCACTATAGTATAGTTTGCTATATAGATAAAAGTAAAGCTGGAAAGTATTTACGTATCGGATAGTATGAAGACACTGAGAATATATAATAATCAGTTTGTGGTGCAGGACATATCAAACTGTATTTATTATTATTTCATACATTGTCATTATAAACTTGGGTAGTTTGTAAAAGCTTCTTACAATGTTAGCTACAATGGTTTAGTATTGCATAAATTTCAACCTTGAAATTATGTGCTTAATTGTTTAAGATGTAAAATTAAATTTACTTGCCGGGTGACGTGGCGCACGCTTGTAATCCCAGCATTTGGGAGGCTGAGACCAGAGGATTTGGGTTCATGGCCAGCCTCAGCTACCTAGTGAGGCACTCCACAACTTAGTGAGACCATGTTTCAAAATAAAGAATAAAAAATAGGGCTGGGGCTGTAGCTCGGAGGTAGAATGCCCCTGAGTTCAACCACCAGTACCACAAAAAAAAAAAAAAAAAAATTGTAAAATTAAGTTTACTTGCCATACATTTATTATAACGAAATTGAATTTTAATTTCCTTACCAACCAACCTATATAACTCATCTTTTTAAACAAATCTTTAAAATTCTTTTGGAGTTAGTATAAAGTGAATGTTTTCCTCTTTGCATCATTTGCGGTACAAATAAAATAATGATTATAGCAGACACATTCTTTAACTACCACATAGAATCTTGACTTTTTCCATACTATCTGCTTCTGGATTGATAGTCAAAGCATATGGATCTGCCATTACTGGCGACATAACATATCTGCACTCTAGGGTCTTGTTGAAGCCTATGACCTCAAACTTTTTTATTGCCTAGTTCATTTTAAATGTTTGTTCCAAGAATAACATAGTTTGAGGATTGGAAGAAGGATATTTATCTTTTTCTTAAACTAGGCATTCAGAATTCTCACTTTATGGAAGGCTCATGAGATAGATTTTTTTTCTGGAGTCTTAGCTTCAGGAAAAGATGTGCCTTTCTCTTGATCAATTAGTTCACCTTTATCTTAAAAACACTATAAAACTCTCTGCTTTGGCCAATTTCTCCCATTGTTCTGTTTTCCTGTTTTCCCTCTCTTTATCTTCACACCAGTTTCCTCCCTTACTTATTTTTATCTTGTATAAAAATAGGTATGCATTTTCTGTATGCTGCCTTAAACTCCCTGTGGAATAATGTAGGTATAAATTTAAAACATACAGCTCAGATCAGATTAGAAAAAGGGTCAATGCCTATCGGGCCATGCATGTGATGTATCTATGTCAGTAAGCAAGTACTAAGATACCAATACAACATGTGAAGAGGTTTTGAGTCATCGAAGCCAAAAGTATGTGCCCACCAAAACAAGTGCCAAGAGTCTCTGAAAGAAGGAACTGTTCTTCAACAATTTTTTCAATGCAGCAAACACATAGGCTTTGTCCATGGAGCATGTAAATCTGAGCTTACTTATGTTCCCTAAATAAGTGCCCTTTCTGCGTGGAATACAAGAAAATACATATATCGCCTGTCCTGTTAAGGTGTGATTTTAATTTCTACATTATGCAATTGATTACAATGATCAATGATAAGGAATGTATTGCCCAAGAACAGAATTGAGTTGTATGTTCAAAGCCACATGTTAACATCTGCAACTGGGTTTTTTTGTGATTTTTTTTTCAACCATTAAATGCAGCGGCTGTATGTTATCTGGCTTTTCTGTTGAAATTTTTTCCTGAGCTCTACAAATAACTTTACCAGTATACATAAAGCTAGTAACTCAATTTCTACCTTCAGAGCGATACTAGAACTGAAACTGTAAAACAGCTTGTGAAATATCAGCCAAATTACTTCCCTCAACTCCTGTTCAATACTCTGTGCATTGTTATGTATTTTAAAACCTCTTATATTTAATTAGCCCTCTTTACAATCTCGTGAAACCCTTGATAAACACTTTCTTGGGTGTCAGATGCAGAACCCTAACCTCTTCAAGATACAGATAAAGACCTTGAGATGTTGCCAAAAACGATGTCATGTCTTAGGTCACTTTCTGAGGAAGTAGCTGGCCAGAACCAACCCCTGCTCTCTTACTTTGTTTTAGCTTCTGCAGAAGTTATTATTCCATTAAAGGTGCAATCCCGCAGCTGTGCCCAACAGGGACAAAGGCCACTGAAACTTCCTAGCAATTGGGGCTTTCAGAAATGTCTCAGACAACCTCAGTAGAAGACAGGTTGTGCAGGTGAGCAGTACAGCCTCAAACTGGTACCACTGGGAATGGTTTGCAAAACAGGAAGGTGCAGTAGGGTGTGCCACGGCTTAGTAACCTGGCACTCCCCCACCTCTGTCCCCAGCGCCCCACTGCCAGGTTACTTCTGGCCCAGGGCCCTCAACGTCCCTTCTATTGAACTTGGAGCGCTGCGTTCCCATCACCCTCGTGCCCACCCTTCTCCCACTACCCGTCCCCCTCCAGGTTTACCTAACGAGGCTCAGGATGGTTTAGCGGAGGCTCGTCAGCCCACGGACGCCCAGGGGTGTCCCTACCCTCTGATCGTGGGTAGGAGCCTAGGCCCCCAAAGGACGCACCGGCCGGAGGGGCGCGGCGGAGCGGCCAAGAGGTGTCGTGCCCTCAACCGGCCGCAGGGTGGCGCGCTGGTCCCGCGGCCGGCGCGCTCGGGCGGGCCGCTGGGCGCAGACCCACGCTGGCCCGGAACGTGTGTCCCGGTGACGCAGCCCCGGGTGGGGAACGTGGTGCGGCGGCGGCGGCGGCGACCGTACGCGTCTCCGCCGTCTGGGAGAGCGCGCGCGGAGCAGCGGGAGGGCGGCGGCGCGGAGCCGGAGCGGCCGGGCGGGCAGGGGACGCGGGCGCCGTCGAGGAAGTAGGTCCCGGACGCGGCTCGCAACAAAGAGCGGGGCCGCCCCCCTCCGGTACCGGGGCGGCCCGGGCGGGCGGCGGGAGGCCGGGAGGGAAGGCCCGGGGAGCGGGGCGCGCGGACCCCTGCCGGCCGCTTCTCCGGCGAGGCCGGGGCCCGGGGTGGGCCGCTGCGGCCCCGAGCCCCGCGCTGAGCCGCCGCCGCCTGTCCCTCGTGCAGGCGGAGCTGCGGCCGAGGCTCCATGTTGGGAAGCGGCTTCGCTCGCCCTCGTTAGCGGGAATCGGGGCGCCGCGGGCAGCGCCGGCGGGGGCCGGGCCCGGAGCGAAGATGGAGGCCCCGCTGCGGCCTGCCGCGGACATCCTGAGGCGGAACCCGCAGCAGGACTACGAGCTCGTGCAGAGGGTCGGCAGCGGCACCTACGGGGACGTCTACAAGGTGAGGCCGCCCGGCCTGTTTCCTGGGTCGGCCGGGTCCCGGGAACGGGGACCCCTGGGTGCCAAGTCGGGGAGCGGCGAAGGATGCTCTCATTGTTGTCTGGTGGGGAGGAAGCGACGAGGGTCCCTTTTACTTCGTTCACAGCTCCCTCGGTAAAGGCTTGTACTAATCGCCACCAACCAGCAGAACTAACCACACGGTTGCAAACCACCGTTGTACTGTGTGTGTGTGTGTGTGGTTTTAAGGCTTATTTATGGTCTTGAAGGGTGTTTCAGTGTTAGCATGGAAAAATGCTTCCTGGAAGGCAAGAGACAGGACTCTTGACATTCAGACATCTGCATTTTTTAAAAAAAGAACTTGTTTTAGTGGATGGCTTGGCTTTATAAAAACATACGATATCTTGTCTCTAAATTTTAACTGTAAGCAGTCTAGTAGTATATCAAAATGACATGTGTACAAACATCCTGAGTAGAAAGATTTTTTTGCCTGGCAGAAATTGGATCATTTGTATCTGATTGATGATTAGAAATATGATTGTAACTTCTTGGGCTTTTTCCTACTTTAGTATTTCCCTCTTTGGGATTTACAACTTTCCATAACCACAAACGGATAAGAGCTGCTGACTTTTTATTGTACTCGTATTAAGAAATGCTGAGGGTGAGTTACTCTTAATTTAGGATTGAAAAAACATTGTAGAGAAGCAAGTCATTTTCCTAAGTCAGCTTGTAAGGTCAAGGGGAAAAAAATTGAGATTGCTTTATGCTTTTTATCCTCTGTTCCAAAAGGGGGGCATTGGTGCCACTCCTAAATGGATTAAAGGAAAGTTTCCTTGCTTTTTGCAACAGGTTTGTATTTTGGATTTTGATCATTTGAAATATGTATCGCAGTGGCCGCCGAAATAGCTCGGTTGGGAGAGCGTTAGACTGAAATATATATCCCATTATTCCACACAGCAATTCTGCAAATAACTGAATTGGCCTAGGGTCATATGGGTAATTAACCAGTAAATTCCTTGGGGTTATGTTGTTTTGCACAGGTGGTACTATGGATGAAAAACATCCCTTCTTTCTATTTGTTTTCTATTGTTTAATTTACTCTCTATTAATAGTAACAATTCAAGGTGGTGGTAGGATAGCTCCAGCTCTGTTTCCTTCTACTGAGATGAGCCCTAGAAGATAGGCTTTTTATTCCTTAAATAGACATTTGAGTCTTTAAACTAGATTCTGTTCTAGGTACTGGATTGCCAGCAAGTTCCTAGTTCTTGCTTTGTGAATAACTTTGATTCCAAAATGCATAATTATAATAGAATCCTCTTCGTTATTTAAAATTAGAGGTAGTTAGTTCTTAATTGTTTATCCATGGATTATCCATTTTGTGGGATGCCTCTTAAAATTTTGAAATTCCTGTTTGCTTTCTCAGTCCCATTATTTAGTCATCTTTGTCTTATGATTCACTATGTATTAGAACAATTCAGTTCATCTTAATTATACAGTAGTCTAAACTCCAGTTCTTGCTTATTTTTTCTTCACTCCAAGAAAATTATTTTCCTTACAGTGATTCCAAAACCTCCACCTTTTTTTCCCCCCATAAACGCAGCAACTAAAGCAACCATCTGGTGTAGGATTTTGTGTTCTTGCCAGGGAAAGCAAAGATTATATTAAAAGGACAGCTAATGTCTACCTTTTACCCTGGTGCCTCTCTTCCACAACTCCTAATCAGAGGATCAGAGATGAAATATTTATCACACACCACTTTTACCCTCCCTGCCTAGTTCCCTACCTTCACAATCTCACCACACTTACATATATGCTCATTACACACTGGGCCAGCCTCTGATTCCTAAACATTCTTAAGACATCCACATCTCCTTGTCTTTTGTTTTCTTCTGTTCTGGAATCACCTCTCAGCCTCTATTTCTACCTGTTGCTATCATTCCTGTGCATGAGTCTTACTCAGATTCTCCTCTAGCAAGCCCCCAGCATCTCTCTTAACCTCATCTAGTACTCTCTCTTCCCTCATTCTGCTCTAACCACACCAGCCTGCTTGCTGTTTCTTAAATATAATAAGCATCTTCCCACTTTGAGGCCTTTGTTCTTGGTATTTCCTCTGCTTAGAATGTCTCTTCCCAGATAGCTACATGGCTTGCTTCCTTCCTTCTTCCTTTCTTTTACACCCTCTCCATCTTTTTTTTTTCCAACTTTATTTTTTCCTTGTACTTATCACCATCTAACATAATGTTTTGCTATTTTTTTTAATCTATCTTGGTTCAGTAAAATACTCCCTGAGAGTAGGGATTTTTATCTGTTTTGTTCATTGTTTTGTCTCTGATGGTACCTATAATTCTGCCTGGCACAGAGGAAGTGCTTTCTAAAACATTGGCAAATGAATAAGTGAAACATTCTGTCATCTGGTCCCCTGATCATCTGCTTTTGACATTACAACAGTTAACATTTAGTACTCTTTGTATTTCTGTAATGTCTTTTATAATATCATGCATGTATATTTTATTACAGATTTCAATAATTTGAGTTCTCTGGGGAAATAATTCTAAAAACTGTGTCATAACATACCCATTATCAGTGAGCTAAGTCCTGTGGAATTTTGTCAATATATATTTGCTTCTTAGTATGCCTAAAGACAAGTAACATTCAGATCATAGTGCTGAATTTTTAAGCTCTTGGCAATTAGAATGATTTTACTATTTATTTTGTTTGTGGTAAGCTGAAAATCCTAGGAAGTTTTAAAAGTATTTTATTTACTATTTATTTAAGTATTTTCAACCATTATACAAACTATTAGAATAATTATAGTGAAGAATAAGCTAATAAGTCACTCTTCTCCTCAATATTATCCCCACTACTATTTTTTTTTAACACCTGAGAAATATTATGAAGCAGGAGTTTTCAAAGGATTGTAGCTTTGAGATTCTTTGAATTATTTTTACATTCTTCAAGACCACAGATCCCCACAGAAGCTCTTGTCTTTCCTGAGAATCCCCAGGAGAGGAAAGCTTAGTCTTAAATTGCCTGTTCCCTGGTTGAAAGAAGAGGAATGTAAAGATTCAAAATTAGATAAGTGGACTAAGTCATTGAGGGCAAGAGCAGGAAACAGTGGAGGGGAAAGAAACAGAAGAGAGAAGGAATGTGGTAGGTGACAATGAAGGATTAAATTTCAACTGAGCAAATTTTATTTGCAATT
>PVLC010025167.1:0-23952 GCA_004027655.1 Graphiurus murinus
TGCTCCAGGGGTTGTAACATCCTTGTAGAGGCTGCGGCTTATGACCTATCATCACCTTCAAGATCAGCCTGGAAAGTAAGAAAAATATGATGTGAGAGGTTTCTCTCTCTCTAAGCCAGTCTTAGGGAACTAGCCCTTTACAGAAGAAAAGCAGGATTGTCGAAGAGCCAATACACAGTGGGTTTACTTTAACCCCGTGTGATGCAATAATAACAATTATATATAAAGTTCTGCTTCAGAAAAGGCGGAGGAGAATTGGGAGTTGGTTGGCTTGGGTTTAAGAGGTGGTATGTAGCAAAACAGCCAGATATAGTTCTTCGGGGGGAAAGAAACCTAAAAAGAAAAGAAAAGAAAGCTCCCTGGGTTTGGGAAAGGGCAGTAAAGCACAGGAAGGTGTGTGGTATACTACCAAAAGCAAAAGAATATTTCACTGAAACCACAACCCCAGTCATATGTTATTACTTATACAATAGTTGACAATGACTGGCACAGGCATGAAACCGTAATGCTGGGTGGATTTGGCATCCCTCTGTGTTAACAGGAAACGGTGTTCTTTTGATTCCGTTGATTGGTTTCCTGCTGAAGGCCATCCTTGACAGAGCAGAGAGTATACAAGACTATTGTCCAATTTCCATCTTTCCAGTGCCTCTCGATTCTGGCAGGGAAAGCTGGCAGCCTCCATTTGACGTGATGGGCCCGGTCAGGCCCAAATAATTTCTGCAAGGCCGGTTGTAAATGTTGCATTTAGCAGGTTGGTTAGGGAAGGAAGAAACCATTGAAATGCAAAAGCATGAGCATGTACAAACAACCCCAGATGAAGCCCCGTTTGTTTGGTGGCAAATGCATGGAGGATTCATTCACTGTCATCAAGATCAAGGGTTCCTGTCACAGTGTAGCAGGTCTGCCTCCCAAGGAGCCCCTGGGAAATGTTTCAACAAGATAGACTGGCACAAGGGAGGGGAAGAATGAGAATAGTGGGGGTTGACTGAGCTTTGGGTTTCAAAGCCATAGTATCTTGAAAAGTTACAGAACACTTGATGGAGGGTAGAATAGCCAGGCTTGAGCCCAAGGAGACCCAGGCTGATTAGTCCATGTCATCTGCCAGCCATGTCCACATGGGTGCATGGTACTCTCAATAATATAATGAACAGAATTTTATATTCGGTGTACATTGTGCATACTTTTCATTGAGTTGATTTTAGGATGGGATTGTAAGTTCTTCTTTGGTTTCTGTTAATTTAATGTCATGTCCGTAATAAAGTAACTTATTTGAAAATAATAGAGAAGCCGAGTGTGATGGCACACACTTGTAATCCCAGTACTTGGGAGGCTGAGACAGGAGGATCCGGATTTGTGGCCAGCCTCAGCCACTTAGTAAGGCTCTCTGCAACTTAGTGAGACCCTGTTATAAAAATAAATAATAAAAAAATAGGACTAGGGGTGTAGCTCAGAGGTAGAATGCCCCTGGATTCAATCCCCAGATCTACCAAAAAATATATATATATATATATATGTGTGTGTATGTATATATATGCATACACATTTTGTGTTAATAATGGGTTTCAGCAATATCACAACTGCTAGGGCATTTCCATCCTAAGCATTCCTCTCTGTCTCTGACCTATAAGTGGTTGCCAGCCAGGACACAAAGTCTCTCCTTGTTAACCAGCTTGAGGCTCATTTGGAACATCTTGTAACCCCACCCCAGGCCCTGCCTGGGCAGTCAGCACCTGCAGGCTCTATCTCCTATTTCTTTTGTTTGTGTGTATGTGTGTGTGTGTATTGTGTGTGGTACTGGGGATAGAACCCAGGGGCATTCTGCCTGCAAGCTACACACCAAGCCCTATTTTATTCTTTTTTAATTTGAAACAGGGTCTCACTAGGTTGCAGAGGATCCAAGTTGCTGAGGCTGGCTGTGAACCTGCAATCCTCCTGTCTCTGCCTCCTAAGTACTGGAATTTCAAACCTGTGCCACCACGCCCAGCTCCATCTCCTATTTCAAGCAAAAATAATATTAATGACAACACTAATAATTTATTTCATGTCCAGGTAAGGAACTGTAGGCCACACAGTATGTAGAGGGTTAGATTATAGGTATTTACTCAATCACAAATTTTGCTGGGTCTATCTTAATTTCTGTCTTTGGGTTCCTTCCTAGTCCTAATCTATGCAATCCAGATCCTTTCTGTCAGAAGTACAAATACAACATCCCATTTCCCTTTACACACACACACACACACACACACACAGTGTTCTAGGTCAGAACTCTACTCTCTACCACCTTCAAAGCTCTGATCTGGATACTCTTTCAATTGGCTTTGTGGGTAGGTGGTCAGGGGATACTAAGGGTGCTGAAGATCAAGTAGATAGAAATAACCTTAGAAAAAATAGCTGAGACCTCTCCAACTGGTTGAAGCTTTTGGGATGTACAGGAATGGGAGGGACGATCTGAGCTGAACCCCCTCCTGGCTACTGTAGGCAGGTGAGGAGTGACAGAGACAATCAAGAACCAAGCCAGAAGGGGGTGCTGGGATGGCTGGTGGAGCTGCACCTTCATTGTCTGGGAGATCACAAGGAAGTGCATGGCTAGCTCTCACACCCTGGTCTGGTCTCCCCTTGCTGCAGCCTCCGTCACATCTTCCTGACCTGCCTCACCTTCCTCTAATTATTGTAATGTTTCTTTAGTGTTTTTTGTTTTGTTTTGCTTCGTTTATACTGTGGAATGAACCCAGGGGCATTCTACCTCCAAGCTACACCCTCAGCCCTTTTTATTTTGAAACAGGATCTCGCTATTTGGCTGAGGGTCTCACTATTTTGCTGAAGCTGGCCCTGAATCTACAATCCTCCTGTCGCTGCCTCCCAAGTACTGGAATTACAAGCATGGGCCATCATCCCCAGCACCGTTACTGTCTTCAATTAACACTTTGCTCCAAGGCGCCGGGCAATGCCCTGGTGGGCAGCAGTCCTTGTGAGGTCAGCTGAGAGGTCAGGCCCTGAAGGCTTGGCCAGAAGGTAGGGTCAGAGGAGCAGCCAGGTGGCCAGGGTGTGTGTGTATGGGGGTGACGATGATTGCTGGCCAGCTTTAGAGAATGCAGGGTAGCAATGAGGCCACACTGTCATTCCTCTCAGCAGGAAGCTAGCCAGGAAGCCCAGTCCTTGCCCAGACCCTCCAGGGCCAGCCTCCCTCCATCGGGCAGGAGCATTTCAGTCCCTCATTCTGGCTTTGTGACATTTCTGTGAGATGCTGGGATCCTGGCTGCTGGTGACACCTCCTGCCCTTGGTCTGGGTCGCCTCCAGTCCTCTCAGGAACCCAGCCCCTTCATCATCACTCCCGTTCTGTGTTCTATTCCTGGGTGGCCCTTCCCCAGCTCCATCACCCAGCTTGTAGGACTTCCTCGCCAGCCCCAGTTCATGGCAAGCCCAGAATGGAACCCAGAGCTCTGCTTCCTGGTCCTTGGCCCTTTCTGCTCCTCTGTATTTGCTTCCCAGATTACTGCTTTTTTGGCTACAAATGGTGCTTTTGTAAGAAATGGCCTGCAATTCATTAGTCCACGTCAAGCAGGAGTAAAGCTAATCTGGTGAAAAGTGTCCTTAGTTTGTTTTGTTTTTCTCTTGGTGGTTTGAAATCCTACTGGACTCAGGACATTGCTTTTCGTGTCCCCAGATGCTTTCTTGGCATCTATGATTTGACTGAGATCTTCCACATTTATAGTAAGAGGACTTTTAACCTCCAGTGAGGCTAAGAACATACATAATTGGGGAATCAGGGACCCTACCTAGCTCCTCCTTTCTCAGAGCCCTGCACCCCAGCTCATTCTCTCAGGAGAAAGGAGTCACATGTGGAGCTGAGCAGCTGCAAGAATTAGGTCCCCAAGACTAACTTGATCAGCTGAAGCCCAGTGCTGTGGACGGTCCCATCCTTGTGTCCTCCATCACATGTGCAGCAAAGGGTGTGAGCTCACGGCACCCTAGACTAGAGCGTTCCCAGCCCATTTCTGGTAATAACTTAAAAGGGTTACTTGGCTATTTCTTTCTTTGTTGTCTTTCCCTCCCACAGATATAAAACCCACCAGGGTAGGACTTTCTGCTGCTTCACATCGGCTTTAGTTTGGTGTGGTTTGGTTTGATTTGATACTGGGGATTGAACCCAGGGGCCTTCTATACCCCCAGTCCTTTTTATTTTCTTTTTATCTCGAAACAAGGTCTAGCTATACCCCCAGCCCTTTTTATTTTCCTTTTATTTTAAAACAAGTTTCAGCTAAGTTGCTGAGGGCCTCACTAAGTTGCTGAGGCTTTCCTTAAACCTGTGATCCTCTTATCTCAGCCTTCCAAGTCCTGGGATGACAGGTGTCCACCACTACGCCCAGCTAGCTGCTCCCATTAGTAACCCCCGTAACTAGTAGAGAATCTGGAACATTGAAGATGTTCAGCAAATATTTGTGAAATAAATACACCAGCAACACTCCTATTCTTACACTCTAGATTCCCATAATCACAGGAACAGGCACAAGGGCTGAGTCCACCTGGACTCCCCATCCCTTCATTGCCACAGACACCAGAGCCACAAGTCTGCAGGTACAGAGACCTCAGTCTCCCGGGGCCACTTGAAGATGATTTCTACCTCCTTAATGTTCTTTCTTCCCTTCTTTCCTTCCTTCTTTCCTTTCTCTCTCTCTTTCTTTTCTTTTTGTTCTTGCATGTCTTCAACTTTCTTACTAATACCACAAGTGACCCTGTTTCTTCTGCTGGTTCCAAACCACTCTCCATGCCATTTTCCCTTCAGTTTGCCTCTGATGAAAAAACGAAAAACGAAAAACAAAACCCTTCCAGAAATGTGACTCAGAGGTAATCAACATAAATGTCTTCCAAGGCCTTGGGGAGTTTCTCAGCCATGAGTCACAGCCCCTGTGCTGAGAACCTGGATTCAGGTCATGGCAGAAAGTTTCAAAGCAGGGCATGGTGGTACACGCTTGTAATCCCAGTACTTGGGAGGCTGAGACAGGAGGATCCAAGGTTTCCGGCTAGCCTCAGCTATTTAGTGAGGCCTTCCACAACTTAGTGAGACCCTGTTTCAAAATATACACACACTTTATACACACACACATATATATATGCTTTAACATACATATATATATATATATGCTTTAACATGCCCCTGGTTCAATCCCCAGTTCTGCAAAACAAACAAAACAATCAACTCCCAGACGCCCCCTTCCTGTGAACCCCAGGCCCATTGGCTGCAGGAATTTCTCCTTTTTCTTTCTTGCAGTTGCTGCGTCTAGTCACTGTGGGCAAAGTGTCCTGTTGCTTCCTTCCCAGTGAGTTCCCATCACTGGGGCAATGGACTTCCTCAACCCAGCAGGAAGCACCAGCTGCACCACTTCTAGGGCAGCTGTGGCTGCCACTGCCCATAGAGGACAAGGAGATATAAGCCACAGCCAGGTTTCACGGTGGGCTCAGAGTCAGGGCACCTCAGATTTTCTACTCCAGCTGGAAACAGGACATGAAAGGCACAGGTTAAGAAAGGTGCCACGGTCCACTCAGTTCAAAGGCCTCGTTCATAAACTTAAAACAAAATGAAAAAACCCTTCAGTATTTAGACTGCTCTGCTTTTTTTGTTCTTTCTTGCATTTGTAGCACAGGTCTCAGTGTGTGTATTTGGAAATAGGAAAGAAAGAAGAAGGAAGAAAGGGAGGGAGAGAGGGAGGGAGGGAGGCAGAGAAGGAAGGATGGAAGGAGGGAAACCAGAAGCTTGTCCAGGCGTGCACAGAGGTGACAGGCATCATAAGCCGTCGAGATGGGAAGGAATTAAGTCTGCACTCACACATGACAGCAGTGACAGGTTGAGATATTGTTCTCCGGGTCACGGGAAGGTCATTGGCAAGTTTTTCAGGTCTACAGTAAGTAGGTAAATGGTTGGGACAGACGGTGCTTCCGGCAACCTTGAGGGAAGAAGCAGGGCGGGCTGGGAGCCATTCTGTCTGGCCATTCAAAGTGTAAGCAGCAGGTGAAAAGGAACAATCCTGGCACTGATGGATCCTCGCAGGTCCGGTGAGGGGATGAATGAACATGTGATGTGCTCCTCAGGGGCCTGGGACATGGAGAGGTGCTCACTGAACAGTGGTGGCCATGGCTGACTGAGGCCAACATTGGAAAGAATCAGGGTCCCGCCTGGACGCCCAGCTAGGGTTTGACCTTGTGCCATTGGTACCACAGAGCCAGAGGACAGAGGAAGCTCAGCCGTTCCCAGAGCATTTGCTCTTCCAATGAACAGTCCAATGGCAGTCACAGTCCCTGGCTGTGACCACGACAGTGAAAGACCACTGTCCTCTGGAAGGGCAAGGTCAACTGGAGCCCCTCAGATAGAAGGATGCCATCTGGGGACTTTCTCACTCAGCTCCCAGGGTATGAAGGAAGTTGTCTTTTAACTCATGCTTTACTGATGTTGCTTAATTTACAGGTCAAAACATGGCTATACATATATGGAAGTATTACATGGTACCCTATAAGAAGTTCATTTTTAAATTTTTTAATGTATCAGTTAAAAATGAATTTAAATTTTAAAAAATGACAGAAAGTCAGAGCTGAGAGAATTTGAACTCTGCCCAGACAGGCTTGCATTTACTGAAACCCTGCATTACTCAAAAAAACTGGCCTTCAGCTAAGCCAAAGAAGAAAGTTTTCTGGCTCACAAACTGCCAGAAGATGGTAGACCTGGAGTAGGACCAGGGACATAAGCAGAGGCAGGACTCTTACCTTAACTTCTGGTAGTTTCAGGCTCATATCCGAGCAGTGGAATGTTACTCAGCCTCAAGTAGATGGAAAGTTAACATTCTCATCTGTGTAATGATGATGAATCCTAGAATTCTGATTATGATCAACCAAGAAAATGCATGGACAGAGGTACCATAGACCGCTATAACACTTGTTTTGAAAAATGTGTATTTATTCAACTATATTAAAAGATTAAGTGATAGTTTGAGCATAATACAAGTTCCTCACAGGCAATTTTACCTGTGAGGTAACTAGGTTAACACAGAAGACTGTGCCAGCTGAATGAAGTGGTGTTAGTTCACAAAATGCACATGTACACACATCTGCCTTGCTACCTCAAAGATGTGTGTTCTGATTAGCCTAACCATCCTAGACAAGTGTGTTATCCTACAAGGTTGCATTTTGCTATTTGGGGGTGGCGGTGGTACTGAGGATTTAACCCAGGGGCATTCTACTTCTGAGCTGCACTCCCAGCTCTTTTTCCTTTTTTATTTTGAAACAGGGTCTAGCTAAGTTGCTGAGGGTCTCGCTAAGTTGCCAAGGATGGCCTTGAGCCTTATGGTCCTTCAAGGACTGGGATTACAGGTTTGCACCAAAGTGCCCAGCTGGCTGTGGTAAGTTTTTATAGTACAAGTTTGGGTAGCACAGTGCGTCTTAGGAACATTTGCATTGTGTGACACCAGAACTTACTGTCCTTTAATGTAATATATAAGATTACTTTAAGAGATAAAAGAAGCTAGCTGTTTTAGCTTATATATGTCTCTCACAGCCATTGCTTGGCAACTATAGGCTAGAGGTGTGAACTCATAAATTAAACTTGTCTTTCCCTTCTGGGCCCCCAAACCAGAACCTCCCTGAGGCTGAATCTGTGCAGCTACCTTGAGAAGGACCCCCAGAAGTCCCCTTTGTCCCCAGCAACACCTCTCATCTTCTACTCCATGAGCTTGTCCTTGCTTGCATAAGGCTACCTGCTGGAATCCTGCACCTCTGTCTGGTTCCTGCAGCTCACTCCCCCTTGCACAAGTACTTTCCTTCCCCCCATCATCATGTGGGGCTGGCTGAGTTGGTGGATTCACCGAGCTGGGCCCCTTGCTGGGAAATCAAGGGAGCAGCATGGAAAGCGAGCTCTTGTGTGACATGGACTCACAGCTGTGGGCTAGGCTGATGCCCTTGAGCTCAGCAGGACTCAGCAGATCTGTCTGTACAGAAGCAATCTGAGACCAGCCCTGCAGGGGGGCAAGAGGTGGGGGATGGAAATCAGGCCCCTGGCTACCTGGAAAACCACATTTTAACCACTGCTGTTTCAGAAACACTTTTCCTGGGGAATTTTATTATTCTTCCCTGACTACCTAGCATATGTCAGAATTTGGAGAGTTAAGGAAATCCCCCACTGGGCAAGCTTTATTTTACTTTAAAAAGGGAGTTTCTAGCCCTTCCAGTTTCTAAACTCAAGTAGCTTTGTCTACATAAGAACTCCACTGTGTGGCTTGGTTAAGACAACCCCAGAATGAAAGGTGTAAATTATGTCATGTCAATGAGGTAGGAACTTTGAGACTTTTTTTTTTTAAACTCCCAGCCTAGAGGTGGCTGTTCATAGAATCCTCCTGAAATCTGGCAGACTTTCTTTAACCCCTTCATGTCAGCTGAATTTTATGGTGTACAACAGCAGTTTTCCTGACTAGCAATTGGCATTTTATTCCAGATTCATCTGCTATGTTGGCATCTGGAGACTTCAGCTTTCAGTCACAGACCTCCATCACATGATACCAAAGAGTATCGACTGCCCAAGTGAAGAGTCCTTGTGTAGAGCCTAGAGGAAAGAGTATGTGTGTGTGTGTGTGTTGGGAAGGGTGGTTGTGCAGAAACATTTGAATAAGAAGCACAGGCATCCACACTGATGCTCAGGGACTTGTCAAGTGACTGCCTGTCCCACTCCGAAAGGTAGTGGAGTCCTGTATGCAAGAGCGAGTTTTGGTGACAGGCTGACTCTGGCCAATCCGCTCCCATCCAATCACCTGACCTTCATGAGGTCATTTTCTGGGTTCTATTTTCTTCATTGTAAAATAAGCATCAAGGGAACACCTGATTCACCAGTCATTATAAAAATTCAATAGAGAGTTCATGGGGAAGCATCAAGTACGTAGTAAACACTCAATATGTGAGCTTTTTTTTCTGTGTGTGTGTGTGTGTGTGTGTGTGTGTGTGTGTGTTACTGGGGATTGAGCCCAGGGCATTCTACTTCTGACTATATTCCCATTAAATTTATTTTAATTTTAAAACAGGGTCTTGCTAAGTTGCTGAGGCTCTCTCTATGTTGCTAAGGCTGTCTTTGAACCTGTGATCCTCTTGTCTCAACCTGCCAAATACTGGGATTACAGGTGTGCTCTACCATACCCGGCTAATGTTAGCTATTTTTAACCATCTCACACTGCCTTGTAACACTCTAGAATGATGTTTAGTTTCATTTAAAAGTACTCATTGTGGTTATTTGGTCAAAAGGTACAATTTTCCTAGTAATAATACCTTCCTCGTAGCGTTATAGTAAAGATAAAATGAGTGAACGCATGTAAGTTACCTTGTACCTAGTAGGCAGTCAACAAATGGTGTCTACTGTTGACTGTCTCAAACTGTATGTGATTACAATTCTTGGACAATATGAAAAGAGCATCCAAAAATATTTGTTATTTTATAAAGAGATGTAGCCTTCCTCTCTTTCTACCTATTTGGGTCCAAGTATAGGTTTTGGTGTTGATAAATGACGTATGTTAAACTCTGAGTTCATGAGGTTATAATGAAAGAGATAAGTACGCAGAAAGGAGATAGACAAGAAAGAAAAGTAAACTGTAATTTTAAGGTAAGAAGCTAGTGCTTAAGTGCCTCAACTTTTATTCCCCAAACCACTTCTCTTTCCCAGGCCAGTTTCTCCCAAATTCCTGGGAAACCTGTAGATCCTAGAGTTAACTGAAAGAAACCATAATTGCCCTGTGCTTTGTTAACAAGACAGATACGAGTTGGGTGTGGTGGCACATGCCTGTAATCCTAATACTTGTGAGGCCTGAGACAGAAGGATCAGAGGTTTGAGCCCAGCCTTGGCAATTTAGTGAGACTCTGTTTCAAAAAATAAAATAGAGCTGGGAGTGTGGCTCAGAGTTAGGGTTCAATCCCCAGTACTAACACACACACATGGACACACACACACACACACACACACACACACACACACACACACACGAAGAGAAAAGGAAAGTAGAGAAGAGAAAAGAAAGAAGACAGATAGGATGATATCTTAAGAAGCCTATAATTTAGGGGACTCTTCAGTTTATCTACTGATCAGATAATGAAGCCCTCAATCAGCCTGACAACCCTAGGAATGAGTAGACTATCAGACCACAAGTAACTGCCTCAAGACTCCTGGCCTGAGGTCATCCTCACATACTTCTTCCTGCCCACCCCTCGAAAAACACCCCTATAAAAGAAGAGCTGAAGCCCCCCAAAGCATCTCTCCCTTCTTAAAATGGCCTGCATTCTCCCTTGAATGTGCATTTCCTACTTTCCTAAATAAACTTCTGTTTATGTCTCAGATTGGTGCATGCTGAAATTCTTTTCCATCACATAAGCCAAGGATCCAGTTGACCCTGAGAGCTGAGGAATCAACTCTTCCCCTGTGACAGTTATACTTGGAAAAATCACAGCTGCATGTTGGTTGCATGTGTTAAAAGAGAAAGGAAACACAGAGAGCAAAAAATGTATCTGTACCCCCAAGAATTCGCTGGACCCCACTTTCCCTCTACCCAGGGCCCTAGGCCATGGGGCAGTGGTGTGCTCTAACCTGCTCCTACCAGCCTGCCAGTCACTTTTTTCTTCCTAACTCCTCTTTCAGTGGTTTATTGTTAAGCTTGGTGCTGGTGTAATTGCAGAATGAAAATTGGCCAATGCTATAAATCAGAGATTTTCCCCCCAGCCATTTATTAAATATTTACTAGTACAAACTACCCAGTGATGTCAGAAAGTTGTTTTTTTCCTGTGCAAATCGTCTTTCCAGGGATCTTACAGACCATAGACGGTCTGCCACCCTGCTGCTGGGTCCCCTGTGGGGACTGATTATAATCCAGCCCACTACAGATCTGTGTTCCTTCTGGTGGGCTGCCCAGCTTTCCCCAGGAGAGGAAGAGGCAGGAAAATGCCCCCCTTGCCACTTCCTCCTCTCAGTCAGCACATTACTAACACACATGCTTCAAAAACAGACAAACATCTTTACTTGTGGGTTAGTACTTTAGAACTAATTCATTTATAACTTTAGAAAGAAGTTATAGCCCAGAAAGGCCAAAGGCTGAAGCTGAAGTCAACTTGGACTTTCTCTCTGGGTCCAGAGCCCATTCCCAGAAAGAACTCTACATCCCCTCTTGTGGGAAAATGCCACAGCTATCCCTACCTATAGGAAGGGAGTTCATACCCAGAGTTGCTGTTGAAACAAATCCCTTCCCTGCAGCCTTCAGCGGGGTAGACTTGAATGTTTATTGACACCTTTAGCTGGTGGGACAATGAGGACATGAAGGGACATCTATGATTTCATTGATGAGTGTGGACACAAATCCTGGAATTCATGTTTATTTTTCAACATTCTCTCCTGTGACAGAGATGCAGGATTGTCAATTTCTATACTATTGACCTTTCAAAGTAAGTACCTCTCCAAAAGACAAATATTAATTTGTTGCAGAAATAGTATTACCTAAACCAATGATTCTCAGTTCTAATTAGACCTTAGAATAGCCCAGGGAGTTTTTGTTCCTTTTTTAATGCTAATACCTGAGCCAGACATGATAGTACATGCCTATAATCTCAGTAGATGGGAGGCTGAGATAGGAGAATCTCAGATTTGAGGACAGCCTCAGCAACATAGGGAGACTCTCAGCAACCTAGCAAGACCTGTGTCCAAATAAAAAATAAAAAAGGCTGGGGGATGTAGCTTAGAGGTAGAATGTCCCTGTGATCAATCCTCAGTACCATAAATAAATAATGATACTGATGCCTGGGCTCCACATCAAGTTGAATTTGGACCCAGCCATTAAGACTCTCCAGGTGAATCTGATAAGCAGTCAGGTTTGTAAACCACTTTCCTAAATCCATGGTGAGGAACCAGCAATTTCCCAATTGGTAGGTTTGGTTGCAGTGTGTATTAGTCACTTTCATTGCTATAATGAAATACCTGAAGTAATATACTTACAAAGAAAAGAGTTTATTTAGCTCGAGTGTTGAAGGCTCAAGGGCCAAGTACCAGCATTGACTCAGTTCTGGTGAGGGTCCCTCCACAACATCACATCATGGTAGAAAGCAATGGCCAAAATGCCAAGACAGGAAACCAGAGAAGGACTCAGGAGTCAGGTTCAGGCCACACTCCAGGGGGTCAGCAATCCCTTCTGAGGGCTGAGGACCTCTCATAGGCCCCACCTCTTAAAGGTTCCACCTAGAATCTTTCACAATTCTGCCACCTAGAGACCAAGGCTCTAGCACACAGGCTCTGGGGGGAACCACATCCAAACCATCACATGGTGCAATGGTGTCCATTCTCAGGGCAAGGCTCTCTTAGTTACCAGGGCAACTGGTAACTAAGAGAGCCTGATTCAGTTGATTTTCTTTTTCTTTTCCTTTTTTCATTTTTATTTTTGTTTGTTTTGTGGTGCTGGAGATTGAACCCAGAGGCATTCTACCTCCAAGTCATACCACTATACCTCCAGCCATGGTTTAGTTTTTTTGTTTGTTTGTTTGTTTGTTTGTTTGTTTGTTTTTGTGGTACTGGGGATTGAACTCAGGGGCATTCTACCTCTGAACACACCCCCAGCCCCATTTTTTTGTTTTTGTTTTATTTTGAAACAGGGTTTTTCTAGGTTGATGGGAGTCTTCCTACTTGCTGAGGCTGTCCTTGAACCTGCCATCCTCCTATCTCAGCCTCCCAAGTACTGGGATTACAGTCATGCATCACCATGTCCAGTAGCCATTTATCCCACACTACTAGGAATTTTTCCTCCCAAGACCTTGGCCTGGAATTCTTTGAGTTCACTGATGTCTCCTACAGCTTCTATCCCCTTCCATGACCAGAAGAGTCCAGAAACAGAGTGAGTTCTTTTAATAGAGAGCTGGATGAGAGGAGAGAATGGAATTTGTCCCAAAGAGCCAGAATTGAAGTAGAAATATCCTACTGAGGTGGCCCAGAATGGAAAGAACCCAGACAGCTGAGATGGAGCAGAGTGTAGGCAAAGAATAGAAATTGAAAATGAGGTCATGCACAGAGGTGCACCCCTGTAATCTCAGTTCTTGGGAGTCTAAGATAGGAGGATCCCAGGTTCAAGGCCAGCCTCAGCAAATTAGTGAGACTAGTGAGACACTTTCAAAATAAAATAGGATTGAGAGTGTGACTCAAAGGTAGAAAGATCCTAGGTTCAATACTTTGTATCAAAAAAAAAAAAAAAAAGGAAGGGAGGGAGGGAGGGAAGAAGGGAGAAACGGAGGGGAAAGAAAGATATTGAGAAGATGGGAATCGGGGGTTGAGGAGAGTAAATGGAGATGAAAATGGAGGACATTCACTACAATCAAGAATGGAATTAGAAGATGGAAAAATCTACCATGCTCTTGGATAGGCAGAATAAATATCATCAAAATAGCCATCCTCCCAAAAGCGATCTACAGATTTAATGCAATACCCATGAAATTACCAAGGTCACTCCTCACAGACATAGAAAAATCAGTCCTTAAATTCATTTGGAACAACAAAAAGCCCAGGATAGCCAAAGTAGTTCTTAGTAATAAGAATCATGCAGGAGGTATCACAATACCTGACTTCAACCTCTGCTACAAAGCCACAGTAATAAAAACAGCATGGTATTGGCACAAAAACAGACACATAGACCAATGGAGCAGAATAGAAGATTCAGAAACAGACCCACGTGCTTACAGTCAACTGATTTTTGACAAAGGAGCCAAAAACATACACTGGAAAAAAGATAGCCTCTTTAACAAATGGTGTTGGCAAAACTGGTTAACCATATGCAGGAAAATGGAAATAAACCCCACTTTCTCACCCTGCACAAGAGGCAATTCCAGGTGGATCAAAGACCTGCAAGTCAGACCAGAGACCTTGCAGCTACTTGAAGAGGGCATAGGCCCAACACTTAAATACATAGGCACAGGTAAAAACTTTCTCAAGAAGACCCCAAAAGCACAAGCAACTCAAAGGAAGATCAATACAGGGGATTGCATTAAACTGAAGAGCTTCTGTGCAGCAAAGGAAACTATCAAGAACCTCAACAGAGAGCCCACAGAGTGGGAGAAAATTTTTGCCAGCTACTCTTCTAATAGAGGACTAATATCTAGAATATATAGAGAACTCAAGAAACTCACAGATAAGAAAACAAATACCCCAGTTAAAAAAATAGGCAAAGGATCTAAATAGACACTTCACAAAAGAAGAAAGACAAATGACCAATAAATGTGTGAGGAAATGTTCAACATCATTAGCAATCAGAGATGCAAATCAAAACTACCTTGAGATTTCACCTAACTCCAATAAGAATGGCAACCATCAAGAACACAAACAACAACAAATGCTGGCGAGGGTGTGGAGAAGTGGGAACCCTAATACATTGTTGGTGGGATTGCAAATTAGTGCAACCACTTTGGAAAACAGTATGGAGGATCCTCAGACAAATGGGAATGAACCTATGATACAGCAATACCACTTCTGGGTGTCTACCCAAAAGAACAGAAACCAAACTATCAGACCGACCAACACATGTGTATCTATGTTTATAGCTGCACAATTTACAATTGCCAAATATGGAACCAGCCAAGATGTCCATCAACAGATGAATGGATTACAAAACTAAGGGATATGTATACAATGGAATTTTACTCAGCCATAAAGAAGAACAAAATCATGTTATTTGCAGGGAAATGGATGCAACTGGAAAATATTATGTTAAATGAGATTAGTCAGTCACAAAAAGTAAAAAATCGTATGTTTTCCCTAATATGTGGAAGCTAGGGAGAAAATGGGACATAAGAGGGACTCCAGCTGAAGAAGGAGAATCCTTAGGTGAGCAAAGAATTTGACTTAATGGACAGTGATGGGGGGAGGGGAACACCCTAATGAGCATGATGTACTTTCACAAACATATCAAAGTCAATTGCTAAACTGAACTTGAGAAGGAGGGAAGAAGAGGGAGGGGGTGGGAATTGGGGAAGGGTTAAATAAGAAATGTGTGCATGTACGCCTTTACCTTTACCAGCTTGTACCTAACAAAGATGTATGATTATAATGCACCAATTAAAAATAAATAAATTAATTTTTAAAAAAAAGAATGGGACTATTCAGAGAGGGCACCATGGCACAGGCTTTGACCAAGCTGGAGGGCATGGGTTGGTGGCACGGGCTAGCCCAGGATAGACCTGGGCTACTCCCAACTGTCAACAGACCCCTCATCTCTCTGAAAATTCATTTCATTTTCAGGAAAACAAATTATGAAAACTTTCCTATCGGTATGACAGTTGAGGTATAAATACTGGAAACAGATTCATATTTGTGGAGACAAAACCAGGCATTTTGTTTCTTGTGTAAAATTTAAACAAAACATCAAAACAAAAACATTTCAGTTTGGAATATAGTCTGTTTGAATTCTCCGAATGTTTTGAAATGGGTTGTCAGATACTTAAGCCCAATTTAAAGTATGTTTGGTTAGTTCTTAATTATTAAAATTTTGGTAAATTTGAGGAAAATTGTATTCATAAATTTCTGATTTGCTTGCATTCAACTAATCAAAACAATATTTAAAAGCTGCTTCATTTCAAGAAATCTTTACAGAATCAAAAATCAGGATGTTCTATTTTACAGATTAAACAAAAAAAATTTTTTTTTGGTGGTACTAGGGATTGAACTCAGGGGAATTCTACCTTCGAGCTATACCATCAGCCTTATTTTTTATTCTTTGTTTTGAAACAGGGTCTCACTAAGTTGCAGAGTGCCTCACTAGGTAGCTGAGGCTGGCTGTGAACCCGGATCTTCCAGTCTCAGCCTTCCAAATGCTGGGATTACAAGCGTGCCCACCACGCCTGGCCAGATTAAACAAATTTAAACACCAAACTTTTTATTTGATGGGATTTGCCTCCACCAAAGAGATTGGATGATTCTAGACTTGGCAAATACAACCTTCCCTCTCCTCCAGACTTACTTAGAAGTCACAAAGTTGTGCCTATCAGCACAAACTTCTATCGAAGTTTTTTTTTTTTTTTTTTTTTTTTTTTTTGCGGTACTAGGGATTGAACTCAGGGGCATTCTACCTCCGAGCTACACCCCCAGCCCTATTTTTTATTCTTTATTTTGAAACCGAGTCTCACTAAGTTGTGGAGTGCCTCACTAGGTAGCTGAGGCTGGTCTCGAACCCGGATCCTCCGGTCTCAGCCTCCGGAATGCTGGGATTACAAGGGTGCGCCACCACGCCCGGCTCTATCGAAGTTTTTTAATGAAAAAAATTTTTTTGCTACTGAAGAGTGTTCTATATCTGAGCTATACCCTCCAGCCCTTTTTATTTTTTATTTGAAACAGTGTCTCATTAGGTTGCTGAGTCTCACTAAATTGCTGAGGCTGTCCTTCACACTGTGATCCTCCTGTCTCAGTCTCCCAAGTACTGGGATTACAGGCATGCTCCACCATGCCAGGCTAATGTATCCTTTGGGGCTGTGTGTGCTGGGGATAGGACCCAGGGCCTTGGGCATGCTCGACAAGTGCTCTACTGCTGAGCTACACCCACAGTTATAAATACATTCTTGATTTGTGTATAAAGTCTTTTGCTCCTATCAAGCTGGTGTAGAAACTTTAAATGCATGAAAGTTTCTGTTCCTCATGTTATGATTTCAATCTCAATTTCTCATGGAATGCTACCACACAGAGCCAAGTTATATTATTTCACTGGAGCTCAGGTCCCAGCCTGTGTCACTTTCCTGAGAATATACTGAAGGGCTTTATTTATTGACTACAGTGCCTGCAACACCAATAATTTATTTTTCCATAAGTTGTAGTGATCATGCAAATTGCCTTGTTTCATTTAAAGAATAAAGTATATAAAACCCCTAAATGATTGTCCATGAAAGCTAGCTCATTAACTTTATTTATTCATTTTTTTGCCCTTAGTCATTACAGCATTTCTAGTGGGAAAGAATAATATGTGAATGCTGGCATGGCAAATACCAATGAGTTTCAGTAAAAGTCACCTTAGCTGACCAGATGACCATAAACTCTTGAATTCTTAGTCTCTTGGTCACAGCAAGAGATCTAAGCACAAACACATTAGACTTGAATTCAAGAGGTAATAAGAAATGACATCAGAAGACCAGCCAAAGGCTGGAATGAACAAAAACACAAGAAGGGTGTGGAGAAGAGATTCTATGTCAAGGGAAATCTTTTAAGCAACAATGGTTATATTTGACTATAATCAAATCCTAGGTAGTAGACTAATCTCATTAATTGCTCTGATAAAGTGTGTGTATGTATATATATTTTATAGCTATATATATTTTTATAGCTATAGATAGATAGATAGATAGATAGATAGATAGATAGATAGATAGTCACACTCAAGGAGAGAGTGTGATATATATTATTTGGAATTTTTCCACAAGGAAGATCTCTCTTTACACACACACACACACACACACACACACACACATGCTAGGAATTGAACCCAGGGCCCCCCACATGCTAGGAAAGTGCTCTATCATCGAGCCACCCCCTCACAACCCCTAACCCTTCGTTCTAATTCTTCACCTTTCCCTGTATCCACACAATTTGTCATGCTGCTTTGTGAAGCCCCACATACCTAGACTTTTCTTTAAAAATCAGCTTTATCAATTTATAGTTTATATACAATAAAGTCCACCTGTTTTAAAGTGCATAGTTTGATGAGTGTGATGCACGTATGCAGTTGTATAATCCCCACCACAATCCAGGTCTAGAATATTGCCCTTACTCCACAAAGCATCCCTCTTCCCCTGTGCAGCTGATCTCCACCCCCAGCCTCAGGCCACGACTAGTCTGCTTTCTGTTACCATAGTGTTGCTTTTTCTAGAATTTCAACTAAATGGAATCATACAGCATGTGGTCTTCCACATCTGGCTTCTTTTTCACATATTGTCATGCTTTTGAGATGCACCGTGTTGTACATATCGGCGGTGCATTTCTTTTTGATACTGAGAAGTATCGCATAGTGAGGAAATACTACAATTTATCCATTCACCAGTCGGTAGATGTTTGAATTGTTTTCAGCTGTTAGCTACTGTAAATGATATTGCTATAAACATACATGTACATATCTTTGCATGGACACACATGTTTTTATTTCTCTTATGTAAATATCTAAGAATTGCATGACTGGGTCATATAATAAGTTTATATTTACTCTTATTAAAAAAAAAAAAAAAACAGTGCCAAACTACTTTCCAAAGGACTATACAATTTCCCACTTCCCATCAGTAATGTAAGAGAGTTCCAGGTGCTCCACATTCTCACCACACATGGTATTATAAGTATTTTTAATTCTAGTAATTCCAGTGCATGCAGGAATACCTCATTATGTTTTTAATTTGCATTTCCCTAATGATGAATGATGTTGAGCATTTTTTTTGCATCTTTATTTACCATTCGCACATCTTCCTTGGAGACTTGGCTGTTGAAATCTTATGCCCATTTGTTTCTCATTTATTGTAGAGTTGTTAGAGTTATTTATATATTTTGACTGTAAGTCTTTTACAATATATATATTTTACAGATATTTCCAAGTCTGTGGATATTCTTGCTCAAGTCTTCTATATTTTCACTTTTTTTTTTTTTTGGCTGCTTATTTTATCAATTTGAGAGATAAATGTTGAAATTACCTAACATATCTGTTTCTTTTTCCTTTTAGTACTATTTTTTTTGTTGTTGTTGTTTGTTTTTTGCAGAACTAGGGATTGAACCCAGGGGCATTCTACCTCTGAGCTATACCCCTAGCCCTTTTTTATTTTTTATTTTGAAACAGGGCCTCACTAAATTGTTGAGGGCCTCTTGCTTCTTGCTAAGTTGCTGAAGCTGGCTGCAAACCTGTGATCCTCCTGTCTCAGCCTCCCAAGTACTGGGATTATAGGCATGTGTCACTACACAAAGTTTCTTTATTCCTGTGTGTGTGTGTGTGTGTGTGTGTGTGTGTGTGTACTGAACCAGGGGCATACTACTTCTGAGCTACAACCCCAACCCTTTTTTTTTTTTTTTTAAATTTTGAAACAGAGTCTCACTAAGTTGCTGAGGCTGGCCTCGAACCTGCAATTTTCCTGTCTCAGTCTCCCAAGTACTGAGATTACAGGGGTGCATGCCACACCAACTCTCTGTTCCCTTATTCTTAATTTTAGAATAGTTTTTGGTTTACAGAATACTTATAAATATACAACAGAGAGTTCTTGTATACCCTGAGCTCAGTGTCCGGTGTAGCTGACATCTTACATTACTATGATTCGTTCGTCACACTAAGGAAGCAACATCAGTACATTACTCTTAACTAGACACTACAGTTTATTCCATTCCAAGAGTTCCTTCTTGCCATCCTTGTCTGTTCCATGATCCAGTCCAGCGTACCACATTGCATTTAGTCAGCATGCTGCCTTAGGCTCTCTTGTCTATGATGATTTTTCAGACTTTCCTTGTTTTGAATGACCTTGACAGTTTTGAGGTGTACTGGGCTGATATGGTGCAGGCAATATTTCCGTGCGGATTTATCCCCATAGTCCGACTGGTATTATGGGTTCAGAGAAGAACGAGACCACAGAGACGAAGTGTTATTCCCCTTTCATTGTATCAAAGGCTCATGCTGTCAAAGACTTAATCAGTGCTGATGTTAACCTTGATGACATGGCCAGGTTTTCCACTGTAAAGTCACCTTTCCCTCTTTTTCATATTCCACTCTTTGTAAGCAAGTTGCTAAACATAGCCACACTGAAGGGGAGGGTATGTATTATTTGAAATTCTTCTGCAAGGGAGATCTATCTCTTCCTATTTATCTATTTCCTCAATCATTTTATGTTCATGTTGTTTGTGGGTATTTGTTTCATACTTTAAAATATAATCCAATACTACATTATTTATTCTGTTGTTCAAATTGTTCTACTGTGGCCATTGGAACCTTTTCCAGAATGATTCCAATTCTATCAGTTTTGTTTAATGTTGTTTAACATTCTTTTATTAGAGCTGGGTATGGTGGCACAAACCTGTAATTTCAGTACTTGGGAGGCTGGGACAGGAGTATCAAAGATTAAAGGACAGCCTTAGCAGCAGAGCGAAACTCTCAACAACCTAGTGAGACACTATTTCAAAACAAAAACAAAACAAAACAAAAGACTGGGGATATAGCTCAGAGAAAGAATGTCCCTGAGTTCACTCTTCAGTACCACAAAAATAAAACTTAAAAATTTAGGATTTTTATATCCTCTTGATGAATTTTCTCCTGTCTCATTAAGAAGTGTCCTTCTGCTGGGTGTAGAGGCACACTTCTGTAATCCCAGTGCTTGGAAGGCTGAGACAGGAGGGCCTCAGTAGGTTCAAGGTCAGCCTCAGCAATTTAGTGAGACCCTCAGTAACTTAGTGAGACTCTATTTTTACAAATTTAAAAAATAAAATAAAATAAGGCTGGGGGTGTAGTTCAGAGGTAGAATGCCCCTGTGTTCAATCCCCAGTACCACACACACACAAAAAAAATTCTGTGTCTCTGGTATTATTTCTTCTGTGTGAATTGGTATGCTGAGTTATGTGGTCTTTTTCCATGACAGATGAACTGAGATCAGGGTTGTCCTGGTTATCTTAGTTTGGGGCTACAAAGCAACGATGGAATTGCCATCAGATCAGAGCCTGTCCAAGGAAAAATCCCATTGGCAAGAAAGAGTGGAATTGCTTAAAAACATTTTCAAATATCACAGTCTTGAATCTCCTCAAACCAACAGGAAATTAAAATCCATTGCAAACTCTTATATCAAACTGGCAAACCAGAATGAGTCAAAAATGAGATGATGAGATGTCAGGCCTGATTTACAAGGTTTTGGTGTGTGAACTTTTTGGTTTCTCCCTATCTGCCTTTCTCTCTCCTTTCTCAGTTTCTTCTAAACTTTTCACAAATAATGTAAATCTTGCCTGGCCTTGCCCATGATTTCCACATGTATTGAGGACAGGTGACTATCCTAATGTCCTCTGTCATTCCTCCCTCTTTTCTTTTCCTCTTCTCTCAAATTCCCTTTTCTTTCCTCCTTATTAAACATTTATTTATCAAGTGCCCACTATGTGAAGTACAGTAGGGCAGCTACTCTCAAACTTTTTGTGTGTGTGTATGGTACTGGGGATTGAACCCAGGGGCATTCTCCCCCAGAGCTACACCCTCAGCCCCATTTGTTTTGTTTTGTTTTGTTTGAAACAGGGTCTCGCTAGGTTGCTGAGAGTCTCACTATATTGCTGAGACTATCCTTGAACCTGCAATCCTCCTGTCCCACAGGTGTGCACCACCAAGCCTGGCTTTATTTTTTAATTTGAAGCAGGGTCTCACTAAGCTGTTGGCTCACCATGAATCACCTGTGATCCTCCTGTCTCAGCCTCCCAAGTTAAACTTTTTTGATCATGACGCTGAGAAACACTATGTCAAAACTCCAATGTCCTCTCTCTCTTCCTCTCCCCCTCTCCCCCACCCCCACATGATTTCACAAAACAACTCATTTCTTTACAACATGTATTGGTCTTTTCTCAGGCTGCTGTAACTAAACACCATAGGCTGGCATGACAGGGATTTATTATTATTATTTTTTTTTTCAGCATTCTGGAGGCTAGAAGTCCCGCCCATGTCCTGTGGGGTAGGTTCTGGGGAAGGCTCTCTTCCTGGCTTGCAGGCAGTTGCCTTCTCAGTGCATCTTCGTGTGTGTGTGTGTGTGTGTGTGTGTGTGTGTGTGTGTAGGGTGGGGAGAAAAAAGGGGGAAAAGTGGTGTCTTCTTATGAAGACACTAATCCTATAGCATCAACCTTATGACTTTGTTTAACCTTAATTACTTCCTTACCACAAATAGAGCCATGCTTGGGGGTTAAGACTTCAACATATGAATTTGGGTAGGGGACATGTACATGTCTGCCATAATCCTAGGTATTGTGCATTCAGACATTTTCTATTCTATTCCATTCCAGCTTGTTTTATCTAATGCTAGTGAATGCCACTAAACTCATTTAATGAACTACTGCTGGGTCAGGGCATACATGTGAAAAAAGAATGATAATAGGAAAAATATGGTTAAAAGGCAAAGACCTTACCGTCTAGGGGCTTATGTTCAAAGTGGAAGAGCAAATCTGATCTCCAATTACTGCAGCCTGAGTCAGCATGGGAAGTGTGTTTATCAGGAGAACAGAGAGAGTCGGTCCAGGACAGCAGAGATGGAGGATGGGTCAGGGAGAATCTGAGCCAAGCCCCAGAGGATGGACACCCTATGGCCTTCTTTTCTTTTCTTTTTGGTACTGCAAATTGAACCCAGGGGCATTCTATTTTCAAGCTACACCCTTAGCCCTTCTTTATTTTATTTTATTTTTTTTTGGTACTGAGGATTGAACTCAGGGGCATCTACTTCTGAGCTATACCCCTAGCCCTATTTTTTATTCTTTATTTTGAAACAGGGTCTCACTAAGTTGCGGAGTGTCTCACTAGGTAGCTGAAGCTGGCTGAGAACCCAGATCCTCCGGTCTCAGCCTCCCAATTGTTGGGATTACAAGCGTGCGCCACCACGCCCGGCTCTTAGCCCTTCTTTAAATGTTATTTTTTATTTAGGTTGCTGAGAGTCTTGCTAAGTTGTTGAAGCTGGTCTTGAGTCTTCAATCTTCCTGTCTCATCCTCCCAAGTACTGGGATTATAGGTGTACACCACCACACCTGGCCCTATTCCCCTCTTTAAAACCAGGTCCTTCAGATGGTCTGCTGTGGGTGCACATCTTTGCGGTGCCTCCCTGCTTCTGCAAAACCCGGAGCCCAACATCAGTGCATGAAAGGAGCAAACACTGGGCCTCTTTCCATCAGTGAGCAGGGTATGCCCTGTCTAGAGGTAGCCACTTGGATGATGAGGATCAGGCTCCACCAATTTGGCCAGGTCAGCGCCTGTCCATCTCAAATCCATCAGATGGAATGACATTCAAAAGTTCCTGTGACTTTCATCTTATGAGACTGAAGTTACACTCTGCCAGGACCCCAAGGGGGGAAAGCAAATGTATGGGGCTTGTCTTCCTCTCACTGTGAACATGATTAGATCAGAGCTCCAACTCATTATGCAACTGAAAGTCATTTTGACACAGGCAACAGGTTCAGGATGAGAACAGCCCCACTTGGAAAATGCAGGGCAATCAAAACTAATAACGTCTGAGCCAGGCATGGTGGCGCAGGCTTGTAATCCCAGCATTCGGGAGGCTGAGACCGGAGGATCCGGGTTCGAGGCCAGCCTCAGCTACCTAGTGAGGCCCTCCGCAACTTAGTGAGACTCGGTTTCAAAATAAAGTGGGGGTATAGCTCGGAGGTAGAATGCCCCTGAGTTCCATCCCCAGTACCGCAAAAAAACCCAAAACAAAACAAAAAAAACTAATAAGGTCAACAGCTATGAGTTTGACTCTCAACTGCAGCCCAGTGGAGAAACTTTGGAGAAAATCACCCAACTATTCATCCCTCAGTTTCTCACCTGTAAGATAGGGATATTATTAATACCAACCCCTCAGAGCTGTTGAAGAATTAACTGAGTTACCATCTGTAAGATGATTAGAACAGGGTCTGATATACACACTATAAAAGAGCATGTTAACAAAAGCCACCACTACTTCTATTTATTAAACACTTTCTACATTGGTTACTGTGCTAATTGCTTGAGATATATTACTTAATTTGATCCTCACATAATACCATGGGGAAGGATATTATCTTAAGACCAAGAAAACTACCTAGAAAATTCAAATAACTTCCCTAACCACAGACAGCTAGTAAATGACAACATTGTGATTGAAAAATGATAGTTTTAACCATTATAAACCCAGATGATTTCATTTAATTATTTTATAGAATAATAATTTATTCTGGAGTCAAGTGTACAAGTTCTTTCCTACTCTCC
>PVLC010025168.1:0-23921 GCA_004027655.1 Graphiurus murinus
AGGACTAGGAATGTATTAAGAGGGGACCCCCTCTTCCTCCTACCATTTCTCTCATCCTCCTCTCCCTTGCCCCACCACAGTCCACTCTTTTACACCCACATATATTCTGTTCCTAATCCATTATGATTACTGGGTCAAATGGCTTAAATGGCTTCTAGGGGGATATCCTGAGACCTTCCCCATGCCATTGTTTCTATGAGAAAAAAAAATGTTAATTTTAATGGCTGATTCTCAAGTGAATGTTGGAGCATGACCCAATTACATTGGGGACATTTTGTTCCTGTAAATTGGTCTCTTCAGCCAGCGTCTGGGAGCTGGCTGGGAAATGCACTTAGTAAATCACTCCCAGTGGTTTGGGGAAGGACAGCGAAGGTTCTAGAAGAGATGAGTCAGGCTAGGAGGTGGGCAGTGTGGAGGGGAAAGGAACAAAAAGCCAAGCAATATTCTGAACACAGAATTTGTTCCCAGCCAGAAATAACTGTCTGGCCAGCCCTAGCTAAAGATTGTCTGAAATGATGAAGCAAATATTAGCAGAGAGATCTTTAAAAGCCTCCCTCAGTGAAGACAACATCCTGCTTGGTGATAAGGGGGTAGGTTTATAAATACACATTCTGCCAGGCAATCTTGATAAGGCCATATTCTCCCCTCCAGAGCTGGCAAATTAGAAATTGAAGTTTCCTATCTCAACCAGAATCCAGTGTCTGACGCAGAGACCCGCCTACCTGGATTTGCCAAACAGCCTGAGACGAACTTGATGACTGTCACACAGACTCTAAAAAGCCCAAAGGACAGTATAAAAAGGATAGTGATGAGCTTTCTTCCCACCCCCTAAATGGAAGTGGGCTGGGGTGGGAAGAGCTCAACACTCAGCAGGCTATCTCTGTGTTAGTCAGCTTTTCCTCGCTATGACCAAAATACCTGACAATAACGACTTAGAGGAGGAAAGGTCGATTTTGGCTCATGGTTTCACAGGCCAGTCCATGGTGGGCTGCCTCCATTGCTTTGGGCTTGCAACAAGGTAGAGCGTCATGGCAGAAGGACATGGTGGAGGAAAACTGCTCCACTCAAGGCAGCCTGAAGGAGAGAGAAATAGAGGAAGGGGCACAGGACAAGATGTAGTCCCCAGGGGAACACCCCCAGGACTCACCCCCTCCAACTAGGCCCCATCTGCCCATAGTCTCCACCACTTCCCAGGGGTCCATTCCAATTATTAATCCATCAAATGGGTTAACCCACTGATGAGGTCATTCATGTCCTACAAGCCCTGCTTCCGGGCATTCTGCTTTAGGAACCAAGCTTTCAACACATGAGCCTTTGGGAATATTCCAAATCCAAGCCAGAACCTCTTGAAATGGACGTTTCTTTTCTGGGGTTCTTGTCTACAAAGTACAAAGAATGACACTCGCAGACAACAGAAAGGCGAATGAAGAATTTATTTTAAAGAGAATGGAAAAGGGGAAAAGAGGCAATGCGGACCCTGGTGTCCAGCAGCTGTCTTCTGGACACTACTTGTGAGTAGCCCAAGCCACATGCCATCAGTTGCAGACTGCTTTCTCCCAAAGCCCATGTGATCTTCCAGAAGAGAGCTGCAGGTCACCCCTGGAGGCTTTGGTTAGCCTTGATGTCCAGTGGATGCCTTCGGGTCACTGTCTGGGCCAAGTGCCATCAATTACACACGACTTTTCTCTCAAAGCCAATGGGACCTGCGAGAGAGAGGAAAGCTCCCTCTCTCCCAAGTGGGAAAAACTGACTAGAGTGACTGGTCTAGGGGTTTATATACTTCTGAGCCTGCTTTTCCAGTTGGGGTCTCAGAGGCAGTTTCCTGGAATTTGCACAGTATAATTGCACAGTGTCCTTCCTTGAGTCTCTTTCTCTCGGTTGGGGTTCCAGATGCTATTTCCTGGATTGTCCTGGGATTGCTTATCAGCAGGAACAACTGGAGTTTTGTGAAGCTCTGGTCACTTTCAGGAGGTTTTTGACCTCATTATCACGTTTCAGGAGTTTTGGAAGTTAGTTAGCACCTATTGCCTCTCAGGAAATGAAGTTTTTCCACCATGGCCCTCCTGCCCTATCTGCCTACTTCTTTCTACCTCCTCGCTTTCACCCAGTTGATGGGTGGCCTCGTAAGTGTGTGGGCTTTTGCTCTGCAAGTGTGGGAGGTCTGGATGAATCAGAAACTATCAAGAGATAGAATAATGCTGCTGCCACCATCCTCTACCCAGCAATTTAAGCAGCTCCTTTCCTAGGGAATCATAGTAGTTCTGTCAGAGTGCTATGAGTATACATATTGGGAGCATCATTCATTCATTCAACAAGCATTTATTGGCCATCTACTGTGTACCAGGCTGCAATTGGTGATCCAGGAGCCATCACAGAGGGTAAGCAGTTACAATCTTGTAGGAAAAGGCAGTGTGTCTGGGGGGGGGGGGCTTTGATACCACAGAGGATGGCCATAGATGGGAAATAGAAACAGAGATGGTCCCAACCAGAGTAAGCCACCCAGCAATCATTTACAGAGTAGAGAAGACCAGTACTATACCCCCTAAAAGAAATGGTGCAGCAAAGCTGGTTCTGATTTTGTCTGGGAAAAATAAATAAACAAATGCTCAACACTGGGCCCAAACAAGCCATTCCAAATAAACAGACATTCATAATGACCATCCTGTGGTCTACAAACTGTGGGAAAAGAAGAGAAGCAATGTTAGGGGCTGTCACAAGGCAACCAGATGATGGCCCAGGGTGACAGGGCCAGAGCTCTCTCATGAAGAACAAGGACGAGCCTGATGAGAGTCAGGAAGCACTGCTGTTCTGACAGTGCCTGTCAACGTTGGTTTCCTCCGTGTTCCCTCCACTTGTGGGAGCTGCTGCCACTTTCCAAATGATTTCACAAGTGAGAGAAGCTAGTAGGGCTGTTTCAGGACAGGAGTGACAGTTTTCAGCTTAGCTGGGGCAAGCACTCCAGGTCAGGGGTCAAAATGGAGTTTGCAACAGAATTCTGGTCCTCCTGGACTTTTGCATCCTCATCAGTAAAGTGGGGAGAATAACAGGACCCATGTCTCAGAATTGCTTCAGAGCACAGATGAAATAAAATAGCAAAGCTTACACATCAGGAGCAACTGGCATACATTAGCTATTAGCATTTCTAACGATAATGTAGACCTATTGCTATTTGGTGTCTAGGAAGACAGCATGGTCTTGAGTGTCAATGGGATGGAAAACCACAGCTTTTTTTCTTCCCCTTCTTCTTTTTCATTTTCTTCTTGTTTTTTTTTTTTTTTTTTTTTTTTTTTTTTTGCACTGGGAATTGAACTCCAAGCTACTCCCCATCCCTTTTTTATTTTGAAACAGGGTCTTGCAAAGTTACTGAGCCTGGCCTCAATCCTGCGATCCTTCTGTCTCAGCATTCCAAATTCAAAGCTTTTTTTTTCTTTTTAATTTTTCGAATGCATTATTTTGCAAATAAAAATATGGGATGCCTCATGAATTTTTGTGGTGTCCGTGCACAGGGGCCTTGCTAATCTTCTCTGTATCATTTCAATTTTAGTATATGTGCTGCCAAAGGGAGCACAAGCCAAAGCTTTTAGATGAAGTAGAAGCAAACCAGAGAAGGGGATTGTGTATCCCCTGTCCTATGGCTCCTCATCTGCCCAAGCCTTTCCTCCTGTGCCTCACTAAGTAAGGAATGGTGATTGTTTAGCCCAGGGTCTCGCCTACTCCTTCCCAAGGCTGCAGTAGATAGGGACTTAGGAAAGGGAGGAGGGAGCTGAAAGTGGCTAAGAGACCTCTTTTTGAATTAAAAAAAGAAAAAAAGGTACTTCTAGTCCAAGGAAAAAGAAAACAGCTGATATCTGGCCAGAAAATGTCTCTACCGCTCTAACACACCGTTAGAGTGAGGACAAAGGTGCAGAAGGACTCCCTGAGGTCTCTGAGGAGAGGAAACAAGCTCAAGAATGCTTAGGCCCTCGGCTGAGCTTAGGGGCCACCAATTTGTTGGCCAACAGGCACTGAGGACCTGCGGCCTGGCAAGGCCTCATTGAGTGTTCCCATAAAGAGATACAACAACAGGCCAGGAATTTTCCAGCATGTAGAATTAAGAATGGCCAGAGAGCCTGTGAAAAGAAATGCAAAGGACCTGGAAAGTGTTCAGAGATGGGAACCGAAAATGAGGAGAGGACAGGGAGAATGGAGGCAGGATGCAGGAGAACACAGGGACCAGGGGGTAAGAGCATCACTGTGATTCAGAGGAACGGGAAAAACAGTCCCCACTGATTCATGTGAAGATGTTTTTCTGAATTCATTCATTTGAATAAGGATGTCTCTGAGAGACTGGAAATCAAACAAAGTGCTATGGTCTGAATGTTTGTGTCTCTCCAAAATTCCAGTGTCAAAATCTTAACTGCCAACTTGATAGTCTCAGGAGGTGGGGTGCTTAGTTGTGAGGGCAGAGCCTTCAGGAACAGGATTTTTGCTCTTATGAAGGAGAGCAAGAAGGTGCCTCTATGATCCAGAAGCAGCCCTCATCAGATGCTGGCTTTGCTGGCCCCTTGATCTTGGATCCCAGTCTTCAAAACTGTGAGAAATAAATTTCTATCATTGATAAGTCATTCATTTAAATGAAGACACAAGTATTAGCGTGGAAATATAAGAACTAGCTCAGACAGGCATCTCAGGCCATTGTCACATCTAATAGTGTCTGGTTTCTGCACCTTCTGGAGAAGAGACAGCGTTCCCTCCTGACCAATGCCAAGACCTGCCCCAGCAGAGTTGCTCTCGGCACTGCTTGAAATCCCCCAACTGGAAGGAAGATGGTGTTTGGATTTACAGGCCTTCTCAGGCATACCTGAGGGGTAAGTATAAGTCCTCTGGAACTCTCCTCTTGTATCTTCTAACAACCTGAAGACTCCATTAGAATCACAGTGCCCAAAAGGTCAGGAAGAAGTGGGATGCCGAGATGACAGTAGGATTACAGAAAGAAAGTAAGTGCTATGGATGGTTCCTGATTAAAGTTTTTGATCATGTTCCTCAAATTCCTAGTTCCTTTATCCAAAGGCTATCTACCAAGTTAAGCATCTTGACATGGAGATTCTTAGAGTAGAAATCTTATTAGGATACAGTGGAAAAAGAGTAACTGTATAATCTTCCTGCCCTCTGCTCCCCTTCTCCCCACCTCCCCGGCATAGTCCAGGGTTTGGGCTATTACTTACAGCCAGAGTTCTATGATCTTGGGAATAATTTCACATAGAAAATAGTAGATGTCCTGGATTCTTTTATCCCAAATACCTGACCTTTGTTGGGACCCCCATAGTCATTCATCCTGGGGGACGCTGGAAGAGCTGGGATGGGTCTCAAATGGTCAGTCTGAGATGCTCAAGAGATACCCACTACAATGAATTTGGCACAGAATTTTTCTTCTTCCAATTCTCTGCTTATAGGTAAAGATGAGGAAAAAGTCCTAGACTAGTCAATAAGCTTTCATCTCTTATCAAAGTTCTCTTCATGGTTGTTCATAAATACTCTTCCCCTTCTCATATTTTTGCAGCTTGGTACCATGGGAACATCTTGGTCCCTTCCCAATCACCTGCATCTGGCCCAGGAGATGTGTAGCCATGATACAATGGTTGCTTAACGTTAATGAACACAATCTAGTACTTGGGCATATTTGCACCATATGGAACTCTAAGGCACCAGTAGAGGAAGCAGTAGGGTGCACCTGGAAGATAAGTCCTTCCAAATATTGCCTTCACCATTCACATCAAGATTTTCAGAAATGGTAGAGAGTTGATTGTACATTCAGAACTAACATATTCCTTGGAAGCATCTCTTCCTTCTCACACATCTCAAAGTAGAGGATCTATTCTGCAACATGAAGAAGGTATTTCTAAAAGCAGAATCATTATGATAAGAAATTCTGATTATTTTAAATGAGTAAGGTACTTCAAGATCATCTTGGGGAGATGCATTATCAGAAAATATTCTGGGCCAAGAACACTCGGCAGAATCCACCAGCAGATGAGACATGTCAGACACCCACAGGCTGAGAGCAATAAGGTGTAAATAATTTAGAACTTCTCTATATTATCCTGTCTACTCATAACATATGTCTTTAATAGTTAATTCAGCTCAATCTTTAAAAAAAAATTTTTCCCTATGTAACAAATCATTCTTTCTGCTTTTTCTCTTAACAATAGGAGATAATTTCCAGTTTGGAATTTTTCCTTCCCAAGTGAGGTATGCTATTTGCACACGAGACTTTTTCCTGCTGTTGATTTTCACAGTTATACTCTGCATATACTCAGATTCTGATCAGAATTTTCTCGCATGTACCCACCATTTTCTGGAACTGTTTTAGTGTTTTATATCTGTTAACATAATTTTTATAGTAACCCTGTTAGTTCTCTATTTTACAGATGAAAATGACTCAGTAACTTGAATAAAATAGCCTTGTCACACTTGTCTGCCTCCAATACTGACAGATCATTGACCTGTATATTCATCATGGTGATGTTAAAGGGGTTAATTTTGCATAAAAAATGTGTCTTATTTTAAAACAGACTTGTCCCTTTAGGTATCTGATTACCCAGTCCTGCTAAATCATTCACACACAGAAAGCCTTGGGGGATGGGAAAAGGGAAGTATTTGAAAATAACTAAGGAATAGTGACATCAAATGCTTCCAATATAGAAGGCAGAGGACACCAGCTCCAGAAGATTCAGAGGTGGAGAAAATGGAACTGGAGCATGCTTATATTTTGTAGAAGGCACATTGCTGCAGAAATGGAAATTATTCCAGAAAGATTAGAGGGAAGAGGCTGCTATAGATGGCAAGGACAGAGTTAGGCAGCAACCCCTTGACCCCCCCCCCCCCAAAAAAGAGTCAGATCAGGGAAATACACAACACGTGACTTCAAGTAACTTATCAACAGCAAAGTGGAATCTGCATAGTATCTATACCCTGAGGCTTTGCCTCTTAAAAAAAAAAAATGGCTGAGAAGGTCAAAGCAGAGGTATCACAAATTAAGGAACTTACGGTATACCTTTTTATCATATTACCTTTATATTCTGTTTCAGTTGCAGATGGTGTGTGTGTGTATGCGTATTTTACTGGGGATTGAACCCAGGGGGACTCTACCAGTGAGCTTCATCCTCAGTCCTTTTTGTTTTTTATATTGAAAACAGGTTTCACTAAGTTACAGCACACTTACCTGGGATCCTCTTGTCTCAGCCTCCCAAGTAGCTGGGATCACAGATGTGTGCCACCATGACACGTTATTTATTTTTAATTGAGGTGTAAAATATAAAAAAGCAAATGTGTAAAGTACATGAATCTTAGGTGCATGGCTTAATGAATATTTACATATATGTCTCAATGTAACCAGCATCTAATTCAAGATACAAAACATTTCTATCATCTCAGGAAATCCCATCAACCTCTTCCAGAAGTAAAGACAATTCTATTTCTAATACCAGACGTCAGTTTTGCCTGTCCTGGATAAACGATATAAATGAAACCAGACAGTATGTATTATTTTGGTTCTGGCTCTTTTCCACTCACAAAATGTCTGAAAGATTTACTCACACTATTGGGCATATCAGGAACTTGCTATTTTATATTGCAGCTTTATGTTCTATTGTATGACTATAAGCCTAATTTATTTACCTTTTTTCCTGCAGATGGACATCAGTGTTGCTTCCAGTTTGGGCCCATTATTAATAAAACTATACAAAATTTTATATAGGTGTGTGTGTGTGTGTGTGTGTGTGTGTACATGCACTCATTTCTTTCCCATATACACCTATGAGTATAATAACTGGGTTCTAGGATGGGTATATGTTTAGATTAAATTGCTATTTTGGATGGACACTAATATGTCCTTCAGATTCTCTTTCAGGACCTTCCTCCAAGCTATAGGACTAGAGCAAACTCTGAGCCCTTTTTTGGAATTGCTTTGGTTGAAGAAATTGCTTCTCTCTAACCCCCATGGCCACATGGGAGATCCTTTATGACCAGATAACAGAGGAGGGACAAGCCTAAGGTCAGTTTCTAGATGAGATGGTTTAGATGTGAGTATAAGCCAAAAATGGGTGATGGTGCACACTTGCAAGTGAGTCTAAAAACAGTAGTAAGGGGAAATCCTCTCAATGAGCAGAGCTTTGGGCAGTGAATCTGATCATCTACTTTGTGTGATGAGAGAAACAGCCAGAGGTTAGGATACACATAGACCCATGGGCAGGGGCAAATAGTTCAGTCAGCTGGTCAAAGGTTTAGAAGGAAAGGGATAGGAAGATCAGGAACAATGAAGTCGTGGGTAGAGGAATGAAGATATGAGAGTGACCATGACATGGGAAGGTCTTGGTATTGCATGTTAATACTTACCAGAGAGTACCCATCATTGTAAGAACCACTAAAAAGCTAGACAGACAAAAATGTTGACATCATCCAGCCCCTCCCACTGATCATGCCAGAACCTGCAAAATGGGCAAGTCCATGAATGAAGTAATCATAGTGGTAGAGATGGAGACTGGGAAAGGTACCAACAGTACGCCTTCCAAATTACAATGACTGATCCTACTAGTGCTGCTCCTGAATGTCCACACTATCAGCTACAGAGACCAATGATAATTCACTAATATGACACCACCCCTCAAGTAGATCAGCCAGTTACTTGGTGGAAAGTTGATTACATTGGACCTTTGCCATCCAACAAATGGAATGAAGGGCTGTTTTTCATTTTGACCATGACAGATATGCCTCTCCTGCCCCCCAAAATCAAAGCCAAATCCATTACCCAGGAGTTTACAGAATAAGCCATCACTTTAAAGCAAAGGATCTGTGTGAGGGTGCATGACTATGGGGTCCACTAGTTACATCAAATACCATATAACCCAACCTAGTAAAAATGGAATGGCCCATTGAAGGCACAGCTGAAGTGTTCATTTGGAAGTAGCACCTTGCAAGAATGGGGTGGATAAGCTAAATCAGTGACATTTATTTGGTGCTGTGTCCTCAATAGATTGAATATACTGGTCCAGGAGCCAAGGTATGGAAGGAGGAATGACCTCACCTAAGATAACTCCCAGTGCTGTATTGACAGATTTTATGCTTGCCATCCCTGCAACTTTAGTTCCAGTGGGTTAGAGGTCTTGGTTCCCAGAAGGGACCTTTCCACTGGGGAACAGCAAGAGGACCATTGAATTATAGCTGCTGCTAGGGAACTTCAGAATCCTTCTATCAAGAAACTAGCTGGCAGGAAAAGAAACCACCACTATACTGACAAAAACAATTTACCAGGTCATCAGGAAGAGGGCAGGAAGGGATATGATTGACATCCAAGTACCTCTTCAAACTCCTATGCCCAATTTTGGTGGCAAAAGGGCAAGTTCAGCAACCTTGCCCTGAGAAGGGCATGGTAACCAGGGATGCAACTCTTTCAGGAACTGGAGTTTGGGTCATACCATGAGAGATAAGCCATTGAAAACAGTGGAGGAGGGAGTGGAGGGCAAAAAAATCTAGACTGGGCAGAAAAGAGGTATAGAAAATTAATATCAGTTCAGCTAAAATATCCGACTACAGTTTGTTCAAGAAGAGGTTCCATAAGAATGTTGGAGGAGCTACTCTCCAAACATTATGAAGAAGTACATCCAAGTAGTAAAAGGGGGAAAGGGGGCCCATTGATGAGCTATGAGGGGTTACTATTTCCCTAGCTGTGGGGAGTGCTGAAAGCCATCCCTTTTCAATAATGGCCTTGATTGAGGAGAGAGGTCCCACCCCAGGTGACTTCTTCCTCCCAGGACAACCACATCTAATGACTGATCAGCACAGAGGTATAAAACTAAGTCCCCTCACCCCAACTCAGGACAGCTCTGAATGGCCGTCCCAGCTATAGCGCTCCTGTATGATCTGCTGATGTCTTTCCTGAGACTGCCTTGTAGACCAGCTTTCCCTCTACCCAATCCTCCTTCCTTCTCTTCCTTTCCTTTCTTTTCTTCTCCTTTCTTTTCAAAGCTTTGGCTCCAAATGTATTCCCAAATAACCTTCCTTCACTCTAACCTTAATCACAGAGCTTGCTTCATGGGGAAGTCAAACTCCAGAGTTTTCCAAAGTAATTCATCCAATTTATACTCCCATATACAATAGACAAAAATTCTAATGGCTTTATGTCCTCATCAAAGGATATTGCCAGTCCTTTACATTTGCACCATTCTGATAGATATGCAGTGATATCTCATTGTGGTTTTAATTTCCATTTTCCTGCTGACTATTGATGTTCAGCATCTTTTCTAATGCTCACTGGAAGTTTGAATATCCTCTTTTGCCCACTTTTATTGGCTTGTATTTTTCTAATTGATTTGTAGGAATTTTTTAACATATTATATTCACATATTCAGATATGAGCCCTTTGAGATAAATGTATTGCAGAAAATTTTTTCACTCTGTGGTTTGTCATTTTATTCTCTTAATCACAGTATGCTATGTTCTTTTTTTAACTTTTTGTTTTGAAAAAATAGATTCACAAGACTTTATAAAGATAGTACAGAGAGGTCAGCCAGTTTCCCCTAATAGCTGCATCTTATATAACTATAGTACAATATCAAATCCAGGAAACTGACATTGGAACAATGTCAGTGTGTAGTTCCATGCCATTTTACCACATGTGTAGATTTGTGTGGCTATCACTGTAATCAAGACAGAGAACCCTTCAATCACTACAAGGATCTCCTTTGTGCTACCCCCTATAGTTGTACTCACCCCTCCTCCAACCTCCCACCATCTGTAACACTGGGCAATCTGTTCTCCATCTCTGTAATTCAGTCAGTCAAGAATGCTGTATAAATGCAATCATATAGTATATAATTTTTTGAGGCTGGCTTTTTTTTTCCACCCAGCATAATGCCTTGAGGTCTATCCATGCCTTTCTAGATGTAAAAACTGATGTTGCTTATGCTACTTTACACTATTTGATTATCTAATTCTGTTTGATAAGCAAATTAACCAGTTTAAGTTTTATCATTATAAATAGATTATTGCCTTTCATATAAACCCACTAGAGTGATAATCCATTGGGTGTTAAATATTCAAGCCTAGGTGCTCTATATACTATCCAAGGGGGAGTCCACATAGTGCCCACATCTGGTTGACCAGAGCGAGGGGCACCCCTTCTTGATATCCCCTGAGTCTTGACTGTAGCCTCCATTATTGCCTGTGGTCCACAGGGTCCCTGACATCATGTTACATGTCTGGAATGAGAATGTACCAGAGAATGAAAATTCTCACTTCATTGTTCAAGGATGATGAGAAAAACAAATGACTCATTTTGCTCTTAAGAATGATGGAATACAGGTTTCCAAATGAGGCATATTAAGAACCTCATTTGTTCTTATCACTTTCTGAAGAACTCAGAATATCCTCTCTGAATGCAAAAGTGTTGGTGAAGCTCACTTTCCTGTAGAGGACATGATTTCTCCAAAGCCTGGCGCCCCATTCCACCTGCCAGGCTCTGCAGCCTCCTCTTGCAGGGCGCTATGTCCTCACACCTTCTCTAAGGTGTCTGCTAGGAGTGCCAAATCCCCAGCTTGGCTCAGTGGCTGTGCATGCTGATCAACAGCCTGTAAAACATCTCTGCTTTTTCACTCCTAAAGTAACACACTTGGTGGTGTGTTATTTCAACTGATTCTTTTTGTATTTCAATGGTATATATCTCACAGGTCACCAAAATGATGCAAGAAGTGGCTGCCTCCTTTCCTTCCTCAGAGCGATGGAGGCAAGGAGGGGGTGGTGGGGAGGAAGCGGGGGCGTTTCTAGGGTGGATGGTAAGTGCAGAAGGAACAGAATATTTCTAGGCTAGTCAGGTTAAGTATGGAGCTCGACTTTGAGATTGCACATCAAACAATAATGGAGAGAGCTTCTCAGGAACTTCCCAGAACAAGAACTGCCTTGGGGCCAAGCTTCATGGGCAACAGAGTTGGAGGGTGGGTCTAGAACCAACTGAGGACCTCTACAGGAGGGGTTCATGAATCTTCACTCTACAGCTGTCTAGTCAAGTCTAAAGGAGACTCTGCTTCTTCTGTGCCTCTTCTCTATCTCTGCTCTGTGTTTCTCTGTATTTCTACTTATAGAATCATGTAAGTTTCTATACTTCCTAGTTAAAATTTTGGAGAGATTTGATTGACTGAGCTAAACGTTTATTTTTCCAAGCCAGCCTATGTATCACCTACTCTTAGGTCAGATGTCTGTATCTGGTCCAATCATATTTATATATGTACATATATATATTTATATTTATATATATGACTTAGAATGTGCCTACAAAAATCTACCCTTTCCACCAAGGCTATGGTGCATTTTCTCCTAGATGAGGCTATAAGTGTGGTAGTCTTCACAATTGATGTGTGTGTGTGTGTGTGTGTGTGTGTGTGTGTGTGTGTGTGTGTGTGTGATGGATAATGGATAAGCACTTGCTTTTCTCTCAAAAGCTTAGTTTCAAAGTATGCTTCTCAGGGGAAAGATGTGGCTATTATAGGGGCTGATCTATTCATAACTCACAGATAGATGCCACCATCCACTTCTTAATGTAAGACAGCAACTAAATTTCAAATCTACATTTCCCATGTGGATTAATCAGTGATTTTGGTCATAAGGCTGGATAACAAACAACTCCAAAAGCCTCAGTGGCTTACACACAAATATTTACTTCTCATGTGTGGGTCTGAGTTATGGCTCAGTTGGACTCAGGTGAACCCACTGGAATCAGTGAGGCATGGCTCCAGGTGCAGGTCAGAGTCAGGGCTGCCTCCTGGGACTCTCAGTCTCTGAGCCAAACTGCAAGAGCAATGGCTAATGAAGGGGGAGCTCGTTTTCTTCTCAGGATGGACGGAAGAATGGCAAGAGACAAAACCAAACTATACAGACATATTGTGTCTACCAGGATTTCAGTGGCCAAAGCAGGTCACATTGCAAGTCCCAACACTGATAGGAAGTGCACTCTGGCTATGGGTCAAGGAAGGTGGAAGAGAGGAGGAACATTTGCTGAAAAATAGTACAATCCACTAGACCATGTATTCCCCTACCACTCAAATCACAGTAGAACTGCCAAACAATGAAACAGTGGCTGGTATATGAAGAAACCATACTTCCTCTTCTTTAGTTTCTAACTCAAAACATAGGACACTACATCTTGCTCTTGTCAACAAGAGACTTAGGGTCAAACTCTACAAATGCTCTCTCTGCTTGGAAGGCTGTATGTGTAGAAGATGAAGTTTTACAATGTAGTAGTTAAGAACATGGGTTCTAAAGTCAAGTGCTTGTGCTCTAATCCCATCACTTTCTAGTGTGTGACTTGAGGCAAGTTGCTTATCCTCTCTGTGACAGATTCCTCGTAACACAGAGTGAGGGTAACGGCAGCAGCCGCCTGATGGGGAGGCTCTGAGCATTATGTGGTATACTCATGAAAAGCCCTTCAAGCAGGGTCTGACCCATGAGAGGCATTCAATTATAAGTAACCTTAAAACAAACAAAAACAAGACAAAAAAGAAAAGATGATAAAGCAGGGAGAGCTGGGATTTGGAGTCAGAACACATGTGTTGAGTCACAGCTCCTGTCTTCAGGTGACTATAACCTTGACCGAGTCCTGGTTTCCTCACCTGTGAAATGATGGCCTCCCCTCCTCCGGCCCCCGCCAATGTGAGGATCAGGTGAGATGTGGGAAAACACCGTAGCAAAGTGAAAACACCAGGAAAACAGGAGCTGCTTTACCCAAATTATTCCATTTCCTTCTTTGCTTCTCAGATGACAATCAATGGATGGTAAGAGAATTCTCTGCTGGACATTCCTAATTCCATCTTTAGATCCATGTCAATGGTGTATACCATTTCTTTTTAGGCTCTTGGTTTATTTTATTGTTATAATCATCACTCTTCCCAATCTAGTAGAAACCCAGAAAACTGATCCATAAAGATGCCCCTAGACAGAAATGCATTCCTCTTTCTGGAGTGAATGCTTGGGTTTTCCATAACTTCATTGCATGGACAGTGAATACCTTGGGATGCTCGCCAGGTATTTACTTGGCGCTGCTGTTTTGCCTGTATCTGTTGTGTCAACTTTCTCTCCTTCTCGTACCTACAGCACATCTCGCATTCCCCTGAGCTGCTCTTGTCAAGGCCGCTGATGATGTCGATGTCACCACATCCAATGGGCATCTCTCAGGGACGCCTACCCAACATCAGTGGTTTTGATTCGATTGTGGATTGTGGCTTCTTCCTTGAAGCATTTTCCTAAACTGACCTCTGGGACACTAGCCTTTCTTTGTTCTCCTCCTTCAGCCCTATTTTTTCTCCGGTTCCTTTGCTATCCTCAGCTTCTAAATGGTGGCGGCTCGGTCTTCAGACCTCTTCTTACCTCTATCAGCACTCACTCCTGGGAGAGCTCAGGCAGTTTAGCGGACTTCAACACCATCTCTCTGCCGACCACTCCAAAATGTAATTCCTCAGCCTACACATCATCCCGAACTCCAAAGTCATAAACCCAATTGCCCCCTTGTCACCTCCACTCGGATGTCAAAGTGACATCTCAAATGTGACAGGTCCAAAGCTGAGCTCTGTGTCCTGACCTGCATCTGATTTCCTCTGGTCTTCCACTGGATGGTACACAGCACCTCCATTCTCCTGCTGCTCAGCACAGAAGCACAGGGGTGATCCTTGCTCCCCACTTTCTTATTCCTCACAAGCAACTCATCACAGTTCACCAGTAATCTTTTAAGAAATACCTTCAAATTGCACCCAGAATCCAATCTTTTTTTTTTCTTAACTACTTCTACCACTTCCCCCCTTGTCTGAACCACTGTCATCATCTCTTTCGTAGATTCCTGCACTCACCCTTGTGCTAACTCCTCCTTCTTCCAATCCAGATTCTTTTTTAGAAAACTGTGTCTTCTGATGAATATCCTTCAATTGATTCTACCTCATTCAGAATAAAACCCCAACTCTTTTCTCTGACCTACAAGCACCTATTTATCTCCAGCCTCCTCTCCTAACCTTCTCCCTCTTGTTCCAGGCATATTACCCTTGCTGCTCTTGCTGGGACACCTCAAGATGCCTGTCCCAGGGCCTTTGTACTTCCTAGCAAGCATCGTTCCCCTTTCAGAATGTTGTAGGTGTAAACTCATCAGACTAAGGGAGGTGTTAACATTGTGTAGGATTTGAAAAGTTACCATTTATTCTTTTGTGCTTTTAAAAATATTTCTGATTATTTTCAAAGAATACTGTGTTTATTTTGTAATTGGAAAATACATGAGGGTTATATTTATATTTAAAATGTTTCAGTGGTGTTGCAAACACCTTGTAAAAAAGTTGCCTTGTCTTCTGCCAAGAATCTGCACCCACCAGGGACCAGACTCCACAGAAGGGGCCAGCACTGAGGCCCAGGTCCCTCTGGGTCTCATCCTCCCCATCTTCGGCCCCTTCTGCATTTCCCTCCGCTAACAAGCATCACACCAGGACAATGATAACTGATCTCTGGGTGAAGATTCTGTCTCACTGAATTAAATCGCAATGAAATGCCTTTTAATATGCAATCTAGGGTGGTAAGTAAATAGTTATTTTCCCCTTGTGAGTGGCACTACCTGTCATTCTAAAAATTAATCTTATTTAAGAGGTGCTTTAAATATGGAGCATTAGCATGGTGCTTCAGACCAAGTAGTTAATGAGTAATTTAATCTGCGTGAATTATGAATCTCAGTTCTTTCAGCACTATTTTCCTTTAGAGCTATTAGTTAATCTCTCCCTCTCCTTCTCTCTCTCCTCCCTTTCCCTCCCCTTCTCTCTCTCTCTCTCCCTTTCCCTCTCCCTCTCCCTCTCCCTCTCTCTCTCCTCTCCCCTCTCTCCCTCTCTCTGCCTCTCTCCTTCTCTTTCTCCCTCCCTTCTTTCCCTCTCCCTCTCTTCTTTCCCCCTCTCTCCCTTTCCTCTCTTCTCTCTCCCTTCTCTGTCTCCTCTCTCCTCTCTCTCATCTCTCTCTTCCTCCCTCTGCCTCTCCCTCTTCCTCTTTTCTCTCTTCTCTCTTCATTCTTCTCTCTTCCCCTCTCCCCACAAAGATTTACATTCTGACTTTAGGAAATTCTCTCTGTATTCTGCAGGTATAGCTCAGCAGCAGAGTGCTTGGATAGTTTTATGTGTGAGATCCTGGATTTGGTCTCCCTCACTGAAAAGGGGGGAGGGGAGGGAATTCTCTCTGTAAAATGGAGAAAATGTAATTAGCCTACCTGAATTTAATGTCCTCCATCACACTAAAATCATCTGTAGGTATAACAAAGCTACAAAACTCCAAGAGTGTGGCTAAGAAGTCTCCATCAGATATGGGAGGAGGGTATGAAGAGTACAAAAAATTTATCCTGACTTATTTTGGAAGAAAAGTGACATGGTAGCCAGGCTTGGTGGCACACACCTGTAATCCCAGTACTTGAGAGTCTGAAATAGGGGGTTCAAGATTCAAGATTAGCCTCAGCAATTGAGCAAGACTTTCAACAACCTAGCAAGACCCTGTTTCAAATTTTAAAAATTAAAAAAATAATAATAATAATAAAAAGGACTTGGGGGTATAGCTGAGAGGTAGAATGCTCCTGAGTTCAATCCCCAGTACCACAAAAAAAAAAAAAAAAAAAAAGAAGAAGGAAGGAAAGAAGGAAGGGAAAAGAAAACCAATGTGGTGTTCTAGGCACCATAGCATTGTCACACACACACACACACACAAATAAGCAAGAAGGAAGGAAGATCAACGTGGTGTTCTAGGCACCATAGCATTGCTAATGGCACTAGTTTTCACTTCATTTTTAAGCATCATATGTTTCCTGGAAGATACCTGGACAAAGAACTGTGGCCTGGGGTGACAGATGGAGGGGAGACTCCTTCACCACAGGTTTCAGTATGTGTTTTAAGCCTATAATGTGTGTCTTTGAGGTTCTCCAGAAATATTAAGTTGAAATCTGCTTTTAAGTGCTGGCTATCTTTCTACCACGCTGCAGTGTGGTCTGTTCCTTGCAGAGATCTGTGAAGCCAAGCAGAGTTTACAGCTTTTGCTCAGCTCAGGCCCTGCCCGGCGCATGGCTGCACCTGCGACTGCCTCCTCCTGGTCCCACCCAAGCCCTGGAGCCTATGACGTAATGAAGGTGACGCTTTGGCTGGCGATAGCACCATCCAGCTGACTTGTGCTTGGAAATGGGATAGGACATATAATGGACCAGTGGTTTAGAGAATTCCATCAGACTTCAGAAAATATATTGATTCTGCTTGAGATAAACATCACATTTGGATGGGTTGTTTCCCTTTCTTCAGGGAGTTTGACTTTTCAGGCACTTTAGGTGGCTCAGAACCTTCTCTTTTCAGAGATGGTCTTTGTTTCCACCTGCCCTGTTATAACAACTACCAGCTGTACTGCAGGGGCCTGGCAACAGCCCAGGGCCATGTCTGTCTTGTTCATTGCTGTAACCCAAAGCCCAGTACACAGTTTGGCACATAAAAATGTTCAACAAATGGATGGGTGAATTAATAGATGAATGATGTCATCTCTCCCATGCAAGTCCTTGCAAAAGTTTCCTCCAACTCTCCCTCTGGGTTACCAGTGGTTCTGTCCTGTGTTCATATATAATCCACCTGGAGGAGGAGGCCAGGGCCTGCTGGAATTGCCCACATCAGCTCCCCACCACCCTGGGCGTGGTCTGCATTTGCAAAGAACACAGATCCTGCCACTTTCCCCCAAGCCTTGGAACCTTTACATTGTAACTCCTGATGAAAGGAAGACAGAAGCAAGGGTTTTGTAATGTTTAAGCACTACGCCAATGTACTAATGACTCAATGTATCCTACACATGTGCCTGGCACTGCTAGCCAGCTCCAATGGTTGTGCGATTCCATCACCAGTGGTAGTTTAGTTGCATGAGGATGATGGAATTCCCTTGGCAGGCTTGAAGTAGAGCCATCCAACATGTCTCCTAGCCTATCCTTTGTTATTCAGCACTGTTAATGCTGTACTCTCCTATTACCATGTGTTCCTGAATTTTTATTGCCTCCTTGACCGTGGCATCTCTCCTGTAGAGTTCATTTTGAAGCCATGATTTCACTTGAACATGAGGTAAATGTGATGGTGCTTCAGTTGTCATCATGTCAGAGAGTAGTGCCCATGAACTTCTAATTCCAACAACATCCTTTCTGCCTGTGAGAACCCCTCAGACACTTGGTCATGACTCGTGATAGATCATGGATTACTTTGTCAACCAAACACTTTAGGGTTAAATACTTTGTATTAATAACCAGTAGTGACTTCTACTTAGCATGAAGGTGTACTTTCACTAGTTAAAATAGAAATATACAACATACTAATATCACAAATAACGACCACTGTCCATCAGTACTGTGTGCCAGTTACTGTTCCAAGCGTTTTACATATTAATCATTTTCTTCTCCTAACATTTCTATTGATAGATATTATTGTAATCTCTACCATTTAAAAATGGACAAACTGAGGCACATAGAAGTAAACAACTTGCCAAACACATTTAGTAAGCAGGAGGCACAATAGAAACCTAGGTGATCTTAGTTTGAATCTCAACCGCAAAACCTTATACTTATCTGAGACAATAAACCTGTGTACATGTGCGTGCATGCACGCCCATGTGTGGTACTAGAGATTGAACCCAGGAGCATTCTACCCCTAAGCAACACCCAGCCCTGTTTATTTTTTATTTTGAAACAGGGTCTCCCTAAGTTGCAGAGGGCCTTGCTAAATTGCTGAAGCTGGCCTTGAACCTGTGATCCTCCTGTCTCAGCCTCCCAAGTGCTGGGATTACAAGCATGTGCCATCACACCTGGCTGACAGTAATCACTTTTAAAGTACATTGCTCTTTACTCTTAATGCCCCCAATCTATATATTCTCTCATTTGTTATCTATTTCCCTTCCTATCTTCTCTACCTTATCAGTATTGATCATCTAGACAGTATAGACAGGGTATACCTACCACATGCTGTATGGAACACCCATTATGTGTCAGGCAATGTGGTTAATACTTTGACTTTGTCAATGAAAATGAGACATCCCAACCAATAACTCATTAATTCTTACAATCCCCTCCTAAGATGCACACTAGAATTGTCCTTCATTTTGCAGGAGAGGAAGCTGAGGCCTTGTGAGCTGAAGTAATTTCCCCAGAGTCTCACAGCTGGGAGAAGGGCTGAGCCATGAGTCCAGACGTATCGCCACCATTCCCCTGCAGGGTGTGTTTCCCTGTTGGAGACTTCTGAACCACACCTTAACCCACAGTGCAGCTCCAGGACAATCTGCCCTCCACTCACTCTCTAGTACTCATTCATATAATTCTATGTAATCTCTCGAATATTTTTCCATTTGGATTTCCTGCCCCTAACTCCATTCACCGCACAGTCTGTGAGCTACTGGACAGCAGGCCTGCTATTTTATTTTTATTTCTTTTGCAAGCCCTCCCTAGACAGTGTAGACAGGGTATACCTACCACATGCTATTGAGTGACTTGGTCTCTGGGCCTGGTCACTTGGCACAGTCTACAGGGCCAGCTCTCAGGAATGCATCCTCACTGGAGCACCGGGCCCCCTGCTGCTGTATTAGCTTTTGCATCCTTGGCTCAAGGTTGGCTCCACTGCCTGTCTGGGTGAATGCTTCCTTCCTTTGCTGCCTGGACGGTTCCATCTGATGGGGCCAAGTGGGCTGTAGACAAGTGTAGTGGCCATTCCCCAAGGACTTTACGGAAAGCACTACTGTTCCACTCCCCACACTGAAGCCAAGCAGAGCGACCAGAGCTGATCTTCTCCAAGGAGGAAGTCGGCTCTAGGCTCCAGGTGTGCAGAATGAAAGAAAGCCAAGTCCATCACTGGTTCCTGTTAGTGACTAGAGAACCAATCAATATGCTCCCCACCAAAGAAGAAGAGTGAAGCATCCAAACAAGGTCTCTCGGGCAGCAGCAGGATTTCCAGACAACCTAAACCAACCCTGTTAGAGTACTTCATATTGCAAATGTCCCAGGCTAGACCCACACTTTTTCAAGTACTTCTGTGTGGATGAGGTTGATTTCTTTCCACTGATGCTGTCATTTCTATGCAGATATATGCATAAAACATTATATATAATGTATATATGTATGATGTATGTATATATATATATATAATGTATATATGCATATTAAGCTGGTTTTTATTTTTGTGTGTGTGGTACTGGGAATTGAACCCAGGAGCATTCTACCTATGAGCTACACCCTCAGCCCTTTTATTTTTTGTTTTGAAACAGGGACTCAATAGGTTGCTGAGAGTCTTGCTATGTTGCTGAGGTTATTCTCAAACCTATGATCTTCCTGTCTCAGCCTCCCAAGTACTGGGATTATAGGCATGTGCCACCAAGCCCAGCCTTAAACTGCCTTTATGCTGGACCCTTCAGCAATTCATTTGGCCAAATGGATAAACTTGCAAGTCTCCTAGCTTTGTGCTTTAATTCCGGTTCACATCCCAGCATCTGTAACCAGCCTTTCAATCGATCTGTGGTTTAGATTCTCCTTTATTGCTTATTTAGGGATATGCTTCTACTATATTTATAAAACATGCTCAATCACCCTGGTCTATTCTTACTTATAAACCATAAAAATTAAGTCATACTTCACATCCTCCTGAGCTATCTGAAAAAGATTTTGCTGCTGCAGATCAAGTGAAGCCCATTGGCTGAAATCCAGGTGCCTTGTGTATGTCATCAGATGAGGAGAGGGGCTGGTTGAAGCATTTAGAAGAAGCATTCCCCCAGCGCTGCTTACTTATCTCAGCTTATAAAAATAAATATTTGCCCAATAATATGGCAGGTTTATGAGTTGCAATTAATACTCATTGAAAAATCTGTGTGTGTGTGTGTGTGTGTGTGTGTGTGTGTGTGTGTGTGTAAGAGAGAGCAAGAGAGAAGAGTTAAGGTTGCTATGGGAGCCTTAGCCCTTGCTGCTTCTGAACTTTTATGATTATGAACAATAATTAGATGTAATGCTTTATGCTGGTGAGGTGCCTCGTGGGCTTCTGGTAATTGTAAAGTGTTTGGCAATTAACTCACACTCCCTGAGATTTGGGTTGGTGTAATTAACCCCATGAGGAGAAGCAGCCCCAGAAAAGGGAAGTCACATGGGTAGAGCTTTGCTGTGGTACAAAGGGAGACCCACACCAGTCCTGGCCCTATACTCCCTCCACCTTAAGGGTCAACCATAGATCCCTTCCTAGCCTGAGGCACTGTGCTCCGATTACTGGCTTGGGCCAGTGGGAGCATTGGCCTGTGCTGTGGAGAGGTGGGCAGGACCAAAGCCCAGGCATCAGACCTTCAGTGTTTAATTTCACTGGGCATGGTCATACCGTCCCCATGGAGCTGTGACAGGACAGCAGTTTGCAGGGAGAGGAATTCAGAAAGCCATGAGGGGAAAATAGAAGATGGAACTGTGTTGCTTGGCCATGATCAGCTAAGCCTTCATGAAATCAGTACTTCTGTCCTCTCTTCCCAAAGCAGCTGCAATCTGGGGTTGGTTATTAGTCTACCAGCTTTTCTAATTATTGCCTTATGACGTGAACAATGAACATGCTCTAGAAAGCTATAGGAATATGCTCTCTTTAGAAGAGAGAAAGCTGGGGAGACAGTGGTATCCTTAATGCAAAGTGTTACTGAACTATATATATATATATATATATATATATGTCTACAAATAGATCAAAATATTGATATATGTTATTGTATTATGATTTTATCTTTTAACATTTTATACATATTATTGTATATAAAATAACATTATATACATGAAGATATATGTATATATATGTTTATTTATATTTGTATAATATCGCAAGTAACTTCGGAAATGAGTGGGTCATATGATTTGGCTGGATTGCATCAATCAAAAACTAGATCTCCATTTTCCCCAAAGAAAAACAAAATATACCTCTTGTAAAAAATTTCAGCCAACATTCCCTGTTGCTTCAACTTAAATTCTCATGAATTAATTCAAACATTTTATTTTCTTGCTTGTAGGCTGTGGCATTCTGCACACCGATGGCTTAGATGAGTGTAGGTGTTTGATGTCCCTGCCCCAAACCCCCACTCAGCTCTGGGGGGGGGGGGGTAAAGGATCACGGTCTTGCCTGGAGACATGGGAGCGGGCATCGATCTAGGGAGTTGTTCCTGAAGACCACCTTTGCCTTGCCCTGCCAGGGAGAAGACAGCATGGGTGTTTTCTCTCCATGCAGTAGTCTCGTCAATATCTGCCTGCAGCCAGGTTCATCCCTGGGTGTCCAAGTTGGGGTAGAGGAGCAGACTACACAAGCCAAGGAAGATGCTATACAGCACAAGACCTCCAGCACATTTGGAAAGACTATTTTGTACCAGAAAAGCTAAGTTGCTATGATTAGTTCCATTACATTTATAAGATTGTCAGTCTATATTTATTTGGGAGGCAAATTAGAATCTCTTTAGGTGATTTCCTCCTATGAGCTAAAAACACTCTCCAAATTTCTACTACAAACCAAATGTAACCATGAACCATGATGCAAACCTCTTGGATCTGGGAAACAGAAATGTTCATGCAGCATAAAAAGAAAGTACCCTGTGCCATTTGAAAGGAGCCCTGAGGGAAACTGAGAGGGTGAGAGAGGGAGCCAGAGGGTAACAGAGGAACCAGGGGCAGGACGGAGGTAGTCAATGCCCCTCATGTCCAGCTTCACACACTCCTATGACTTTTGAATGCTCACATTTCACTTTGTTTGTGACAAGAACAAATGCTGGTTATTCATGGTTCCCACTGCGAGTGAGCTAGAGGTGAGAGAGGAGATGCAAGCTGTAGGGACAGGGCTCACCTAAAGGCCCAGGTAAGGCAGAAAGAAATAGAGTCCTCTAGAAGGTTTGCAGAGAGGTAGACAGGAGTAAAGGGAGAATGAGAGGCTTCATGGGAAAGCTCTGGAGAGGGAAAGGAACTCACAAGGCTCAACACTGAGAAGACCTGGAGGAGCAAGACCCTGTTGGAAGTTTCTCAATTTCTCTTCTTTCCTTCCTTTCTCTGTCTTTCTACACACACACACACACACACACACACACACACACACACACACACAGCCTTTCCCTCTTTCAAAAACTTCCAAGTGTTATGCAATGTCGATCATCTGACTATAAATCATCATTAAAGTCTACTTATCTAATTAATACCTTAGGGAGTGAGTTTTCTTTTTAAAGGGATGCAATAGAATGCTGAATCTTGCTTTAGGGGGTTGTATGAGGAAGAACTAGCCCACCCATCCACTTTTGATTCTGGTAGTCATAACAGATGATTGATATAATTAATGAGGATGGAGAAAGAAGATAGATGTTTGGAAGCCTGGCCCTACATTCCTTTACGCCCCTCACATTCTGTGGTGCCCCTACCCATCACCCACCTATGCTTATCCCAAGGGAAGCTGGCCCACATGATTATTTCAGGGACAGTTCTCAAGACTGGAAGGTAACATTGGACCCACCACGTGAGCCCAGGCTGCCGCAGACCCAGGGGAAGTTGGTCTCTCCTGCTGCAGCTTACCAGCTGCTCACTCCTGCTCTGGAGAGAGGCAGTAAGACCTGTCCTTTCCAATTCTGTATAGACTCATTAGGCCCTGGCTCAGCCAGGAGCATAAAGTAAGAGAGCTATTCCAGGTGCAAGCAACAGTCATTCAGACCATCTGGGACCCAGGAAGAGAGGACTAAATGCTCTGAGACTCCATCTCAGGGTGCAGAGGCAGGTGTCAAAGGAGGCAGCACCTCCTTCTTATTCTTAACACAGCTCTGCAAAACTCAAGACCTTGCACATTTATTCTTGATGCTGCTCAAAGGAGCTTTTTTTTTTTTTTTTTTTTTTTTTTTTTTTTTTTTTTTTT
>PVLC010025169.1:0-23934 GCA_004027655.1 Graphiurus murinus
GTAATCCCAGCATTCGGGAGGCTGAGACCAGAGGATCCGGGTTCACGGCCAGCCTCAGCTACCTAGTGAGGCACTCCGCAACTTAGTGAGACTCGGTTTCAAAATAAAGAATAAAAAATAGGGCTGGGGGTATAGCTCAGAGGTAGAATGCCCCTGAGTTCAATCCCCAGTACCGCAAAAAAAAAAAAAAAAAAAAAAAGAAAGAAAGTGAAGTGCTGTGTTTTTACACATAGGAGAAAGCTATAGAAAAACTATGAAATAAAGTGTATCTCAGATAATTGAGGGGAGACACTAGTGGAATGGGAGAGGGGGACCCAAAGATAGAGGTGGGAAGATGGGGAGAATAAAGGGGAAAACTGAAGATGGAAATATTCAAATAATCCTTTGTCATGTATGAGCAGGGTGGGGACAGGAGGGAACACGCAATGAATGCTGCATGTATACATGTATTCGTCACTCTGAAACTCCCTAGGATATGTAATTACAATGCACCAATAAAAAAAAAGAAAGAAATACAATAACATGCATGGCATATAATGGTTTGGCTATGGAATGTCTACCAGAAAAACTCATGTGTTAGCAATACAACAATGTTTAGGGGAGAAATAATTAAGTCATGAGGGCTCTAATCCTATAAGTGAATTAATCCACTTAATGAGTTAGTATTGTGAATGGATTTACTGGTGGGAACTGGAGACAAAAAGGGCATGATATCAATGAGATGTGGTCCTAGGGACTGTTTCTACCTCTTGTACCTTCCTATATTACTTTCTGCTTCCCAGCTGCTCTTGAGTTGCGTAGCTTTTCTCTGTCATGCCCTGCTACCGTGATGTTTCTGCCTTAGAGCCAGCTCACCATGAACTGAAACCATGAGGCAAAATAAATCATTCCTCCTCTGTGTTGCTTTGGTCAGGTATTTCGGATACAGTTATATAATGCTAAATAATGTAATGCATAACTAACCTATGGTCATTAAAAAGAGAAAGTGGTTGTTCTGGTAGAAAAGAGGAATGTGGGATGGAAAGGGACTGGAACAAACTTTGTGGAGAAAAGAAACTGTTCTGTCTTTTGGGGTTTGGTGGTTACATGGGTGTCTATAATTGTCAAGACTCACAAAATGTAAAATCTGTTTATATTTGTGTGTAAATTATATTTTAACACAGAAGAGTAATACTTAAGGAAACAAGAGTCTAATCTGGAACCTTAATTACATGACAAATATGCAAATACATGTTGGATTAAATTGAGTTAATTTAGGTTTAAGTATTTAAAAGAAAACCATCTTTAAACTGCACTTACACATATCCTATCTTCATTAACAGATCATAATAATTTTATTTTTTTTTTGTAAATCTATAGCCAGGAGGAAAGGATTTGTTTTTTTCTGGTCAGAATTATTTATTAGAAGTCATTACTGAATCAGACATGGTAGTATATCCTTGTAATACCAGTACTTGGGAGGCTGAGATAGGAGGATAGCAGGTTCAAAGACAGGCTCAGCAACTAGGGAGACTCTCAGTCACCTCAGGAGACTGTTTCAAAAAACAAAAAAGGCTTGAGAGTGTACCTCAGAGGTAAAATATCCCTGGGTTCTATCCTCTGTACCACAAGAAAGAAAGAAAAATGAAGTCATTACTGTCTTTGGACATACTTTGTGGGGTTATGAGAGTAACTCAAATAAATAACATTATAAAATAATCTGGTATGCAGTTGGTGATCAACAAAGCATTGTTATTATTGCCTCTATTATTATTTCCATGTTGCGACATAGTGAAATCCTCCCCCCCCATTTGGCTCCCCCCCACTATGTAGAGTTAACGGCTCTTATAGTGGTGAATTTGTTTCTGATGATGGTTCTCTGTTGCTATTTTCATCACTCCTCAGTATGTTAATTTCTAACAATGCAGCATAATTGTTACGAATACAGATGCTTAAATAAAGCTTTCTGGCTTCTAATTATAACTCCATCATCAGCTGGGTTTTTTACCTTGGATAAAATATCTAAACTCTTTATGCTTTAGATTATCCTGCAAATTGGGGATAATCATCGTATTTATTTACTTGCCTTGTTTAAAGATGGAATTAGTTATGTTGCACATTATAAAGTATTGTTGGAAATAGAGTAAATATTGCATATGGGTTAGGAATTACCACAGACCTGATCTCCTGTAGCTTCTCATTTGCTTTTTAAAGTAATAATAGGCAAACTTAATTTAACATTTAATTCATCCTTCAGATAGTTATAGAAATTCCCTGGAAGAAATGTGTATAAACTATAGAAATCACTTTTACCCTATATTTACAGATTTTGGATGATAAAGCCCATCAACAATATATTCCTAATAACATGGGAATATAATTATTAATGTACAAGGCAAATCTTCTTTTCAAAATAGACTAGGTGGAAGCATCTGATGTGCCTACTTTGGCCTTTGCACAGAAAAAATAGTCATCTTATTCAGCAATCTTTAGTAAATTATTGTGAGGCTTTGATTGGAAAAGAGAAAATATTTATCAATAATTTCTACATCTAGATTTTATCCAAGTAATTTAGCTCTGCTTGTTTAAATACTTAATTAAACCTTGAAGGTAATATCCTCCCTACTGCTTCTGCAGCTGTATTAGTTGACTGGGATGGGGAGTAGGAGTATTATTATATCCATAATTAATTCATCTATAGTTGAGTAGATAGAAGGGAAATGGAATGAGCTTTAATCATGAATGAAGAATCCTTTCTCCCTGCCTTTTCAGCCAATATCAAATAAATTTTATAGACACTGAATTGGAGTCTTATTCATCTGTAAGGCCTAATCTTCAGTTATAGTGAACATTTGCTCTTGTTTATAATTAAATTCCATCACGATTTACTGTTTGGTTAATATTCCTGATGAAGTTAAATAGCTAATTGCATCCCTGCTTCATTGTGCTATGTTTCCTGAAACTAGTAAATGCATTCCTCTACCTCTGCAAATCTTTCATATCTCTATGTCAACAAGTACTACAATTTGTTGAGGGTGTAGTGGTAGAAAAAGCATTTCCTCCTTCAACTATGACATGTGGTGTATTACCTGTGTGTGCAATATTGTCAGGGGTGTAGTTTTTGACCTGCAATGCATTACTTGCTTGACTGAGTTTAGGGTTGTTTATCACTGATGACATTTTTCTCTTCAAGAACATACCATTTATCTTGTCTCTGTTTTAAAACAGTAAACGGCAAGATGAACCTGGAATTTTACAGCAATTTGTGAAAGAAATGAAAGCAACTACTTTGTTTCATCCCATTCTATCCCATCAGAAAAACCTTTATAATAGATTTCCAATGAGTGTGAATTAACACTAACCTAGCATGAGACAAGGGTATGTCAAGAGCTTTCTACACACGGCATATGCTTCTTTCTGGTTACATCTAATGCTCCTAAAACACAAATAATAATAAACAAGTTGTGTTTTCAAACAAAAAAAAGACCCTTACATTTTAGAAAATTATTCTTACAGTCTTGAAAATAGATTTGGAGATCAAATCCATATCCTTATTACTGTAGGAAATCAACTTGTTTATATCTTAAGAGTATTGTCAATACCATTTTAAAATATACATAAAATTTGGTGTGTTTCATCCATAGCAGTGAGTAATAGTTCTCTTTTCCCTTTTTTCTGATAAGATGAAAATATTAGCTTTTTCATAATTTCTCAATGAAGGCCTACAAAACTGTATTCAGTTTTGAGAAAATATTTTCTCATTTGCTATTACCCCAGGTTCTCTTTCACTATTCTCAGTATAATTCAGACTTTAACAAATGAGGATTATCTGGTGGCTTTTGATAATTTTTTCTGGATACTGCAGAGTTCAAACCACTGATAAATTTAAAGGCCATTACTTTATTTGTGGGATGGGAAAACTTGACTACAAAAAAAAAATGGTCACAGTAGCATTTCTTCCTGTTTCACAACAGCCCATCTTTTGTGTTTTCTTCCCTTGTGATAGACCACCAGAAACTGATCCATTTATTCTTAATTAATGAAACATTTATTACTAACTCTATGATCTAATTATATCATAGATAATTGAAATGTTTAATTCAAAACCTTTATTTTAAACATGTTCCCCCCCAAAAAAACACCTTTTTTAGGTTTCTAAGCACTAATTATCTGAGCTGCCTCATTTGTTTATTGTGTTTCATCTCTTCATTCTGTCTTTATATATAACACCTAGTTTGAACTGTGAAACTTTAAGAAACATATGTAGTTTTGTTTAAATAATATTCTTCCTATACTTATGTTATGATTTAGGTTTGGAATGTGCTCCCAAAACCTCATGTGTTGAAAGCCTGGTCTACAGTGCAGCAAATTTTAGAGATGAGGCAAGGCTCATCTCTAAAGGAAGTGAGTAATTGGGTATATATCCTTGAGGACTATATCTTTCCCTGAACACTTTCTCACTCTCTCTGCTTCCAGCCACCATGAGTTGAGTATCTTTTCTTCTACCATGCCCTGCTGCCACTATTTCTCTGCTTTGAAGCCAACCAACCATGGCCTGAACCTATGAAATGCTAAGCCCAAATACATTTTTCCTCCTCTATGTTGTCCTTGTCAGGTATGTTGGACACAGCTAACTAAAACAACTTACAAAATGTACATTGACAGAAGTTAAAACTGCATCTTCCTTCAGGTAAAGCTGTTCTGAAATTTGGTACCATACATTCTTACTTTGGAAACAGTTTAGCATTAAACAAAAGGATCTCTACAAAGTTTCTTCAGTGGGACCAATTCTATAATCATAGGTTTGCAGCTGTCATAATTATACCCCAAACTACATTCATAATCTAGTACAGTAATTACATGTGTGAACATATAATTTTCTTCATTTTGTAACTTCATATGGGTGACAAAAATCATTCTTCTCGTACTCAACATTTAATTTGTTTTACCAATTAAATATCTTGAAATATAGATATTTTCTGCAATATTACTTGAAATCCATGTTATGAACATCTTTTCTCTCTACATAGATTCAACATCCAATTTTCGCTTGCTGAAAAATATATTTCAAACACAGTATTATATTTTAACCATCTTTCAAAATTAATTGGTGATCACCTTTAAAAATCTAGCAACTTTCCTTATGTTCTATGTGCTTCAAGTACTGATATTTATTAATTCAGTAGAATTTTTTTTATTGAGCAACCACTACATGCCATGCTCTATATCAGTGTGCTTAACAAATAACAGAATTCAAATTACATAAAACAAAATGTAACTAAAGTGAAGGGAACCATAGACAAATGCATAATTATATTTCAAAATTCCCACAATTCTCTGTCAGGAACTGATAGGACAAGTAGACAGGAGATCATGAATGTATAGAAGACTGAAAAACACTATCAACCACTTCAAACTAGTGTCTGTTGATACAACAAAATACTCAATGAAATGAAATACACATCCTTTTGAAGAGTACATGGAACACTCACCAAAGTATCCTGTACAATTGCCCATAAATAAGGGTAATTTTAAGTGATTAAAATTTTGTAGAAAATGTTCTTTGACCAAGATAATTAGAAATCAAATCAAACAGTATATTGAAAAAAAGAAATATTTTGGAATTAAGCAACACATAACCCATTATGCAACAAATAGCCCATGTATCAAAGAAGAAATTATGAAAGAACACATTTTGAATTGAGTGAAAATGAAAATACTACATATAAACATGTGCATTATGCAGATATTTATGGAGAGACATCAGCAAATTGGCTGAATAGGAGATCCCAGGTTCTGTTCCCCCATACAGAAAGAGCAACTAGAAATTGTTCACAGACAATGATAACTTGAACCATTATGATCAGTAAATGTCAGCTACTATTATTAATTCTATTATTTGGATATTAAATGCCCCTTCAAAATTCATGTGGTGAATAAAGTCTCAGTCCTCATTTGGTGCTACTGTAGGTGGTGAGATCTCTGTAAGTTGGAGCCTAGTTGGAGGTTTTAGGAATTTGATGGTGTTCCTTAACGGGGTCTCTTCCTTTTTATCCTTTGTGTCATGGCCATGAAGTGAAAGGTTTTGTTAAATCATGTACAGCCATGATGTACTATACTCCTGGCCACAGAATTCTGCCTAAGAGCAATGGATCCATGTGATAATGGACTGATATCTCCAAAACTATAAGGAAAAATTAACTTTCTTTTTATAAATTGATTTAGCTCAGATATTTGCTACAGTAATAGAAAGTTGACTAATATACTTAAATTGGTTAACTTAATGATTTATGGCAAGGACAATGACTTTTATTCTAATGATTTTTTTTTCTGGATCTCAAATATGTGTCTCTAGCCATGATTTTTCTCTCATCTGTTTATGATGTCCATGTTTCAAACCATTTATTATACCACCCCTTTAGGTTTTTCCACCATCACAAACTCCATAATTAAAAAAGCACACCATGACTCCTTTCAGTTTGGGATAGCTATTATATTTCTGTAAGTAGCCCCTTTGCTCCTCTGGAAATTTTAGGATGATGATTGGCTTATAACTTTTAGATCTTGGCCTGTTTTCCTCCCCAAAACAGGTCTAAATTTACGCTCTTTTTTTTCTCCTATTCCTAGTGTTTTATATTTGCTTTTAATAGTCCACTCCCAGAATAGCACATTATAGCTAGTCTGTTTCTAGTTTCTTTACTTAGAGTGGAGAAACTCTACCCTAAATACTACCTTACCTGGCTAGCATTTTCCACCATTTTCTGGGTTCATCTTACCAGTCTAACTTTATGTTATCTTCCTTTCTAACACAAACTCCATTGTCTCACACAAATTGATTTCTCTCTATTTGTCATGACTAGTTTTATACCTTCAGTTGACTCAGTCCTCATGATTTATTTCTATATAACACTAACTTTAAAAGCAACCAATTCTTATCATTATACATGTATATAGAATATGTTAAGGTTTTGTCTATAATTAGAATATTAAATCTATAATAGAATTAAATATTATTTAAAGAAGCTCTTTAGTTTTACAAATTATTGAACCTAAGTCTAGAAATAATGAATGATTTATTGCATTTGAATAGTAATTTAGTGACAGAATGAATGATAGAGTCAAACTTTAATTGTGATCTAATGTTATTTCTATTACATAATGGTACTGCTTTATCAAGATATCTTAAAACAATGTAAATCTTGATGATAAGAGCAATTAATCCTATATACTGGATTAAAACATTTACATTGTCTGAATTTTGCATGTATTGCTATACAAATAGATATTAAAATAATGGATGCTAGGACCATGTCTTAAATTTTCTTTAGATTTTTCATAGTACTGAGGATTGAATCTAAAGTCATTACAACTGTGATCTATACCCCCAGTTCTTTTTTTAAAAATTGAAATAGGATCTTATTAAGTTATCACATGCTGGCCGTAAACCTGAGATCCTTCTGCCACAGCAGCTCAAGTATTGTAATTATAGGTGTCTTCCACTATGCCTGGAAAGTTTCCTTTTTTTTTAAAATAAATTCCTCACTATGCTTAGCAGAATTCTGACTGTATACCTGTAATACAATAAATATTTTTGTTTAAATAGAGAGAAGTGCATACATATATGTCATTTCTAAATCTCATATTTGATAAATTTTATAATAAAATGAATGAGTATCACTCTGTATTAAACAATGGATAAAACATATATCTTTCATCATTTGATGCCATATGTTAACTCAAGGAGTTAACATACCATGAACAAAAAAATCATCATACACTATTGGAATCTAAAAATTTATTAGGTACAAAAGTGCTAAGTAAGATCAGCCAGTCACAGAAAGTCAAGGGTTGTATGTTTTCTCTCATATTGTAGAAGCTAGAGAGAGAATAGAAAATAAAAGGGACTTTAGATAAATGAGGAGAAAGACCAGTAAAATGATTGAAGGAGGAGGGAGGAACGAGGTAAGGATTCAAAAAAAGAAGCATGAGGATGGAAACAGTTCAAATAATGTTCTGTCCATATATTAAAATATAACTACCAATCTCACTAATATGTATATGGAATAGGGGAATGGGGTGATATCTGGAGAGAAATACACCAATGTTTGCATCACTTTGAATGTTACTATGATGTATAATTACAATTCATCAATAGAAGTATATAAAATATTCATGTTTAATAATGCAAGGATTAATTACATTATTAAACAGATTTTTTCTGACTTTACAAAATAGGCTTACAGCATTGTCTCCTCTAACTATATGACATATATGTAGAGTTGAAATTTTAGACATCTTTGAAGTCAATTTTAAATACTACCCCTGTCCTAAGTCCTTAGCAGTGAGAAGCAATTCTTTTCTCCTTCACATCCCATAGGATATGTTGCTATTATGTCAGGTTTTATTTATTCTGTATTTGTGTTTATGTATTTAGTATCCAGTAATACTGTGAAGATAGGGCTAAATCTTAACTTTGTTTTTTTAATGCATCAAATGGAGTAGATACTGTATTAAATTGTAGCTTAATTTAAAACACATATGGGTATATGTGTTTGTTTATTTGAACATTTATGTGTCCCCTACTAGTATAGAAGGCAAATTATAAGACACTGCCTGCAAAGTGTAATCACTGCTTAATATGTACTTCAGGCAATACTCCCTAATCTAAAAATCAATAGGATTCATACACAAAATAATTAAACTGTTGAGGGGACCCATGTATTTATCACACAAATCAATTTTTCACAAACCTATAAACTTAGGAAACAGATCAATGTGCTTAATTAACAAATCAGTTTCTTAAAGACACACTCTATTATTTAATGGAATCAATATTAAAAGCCAGCATCAAAAGAGTAAAAAATAAGATTAACAGTTGGTTGAAATTTTGTTTGCACACAGGGACTAGCAACTATTTGGACTGACCTAAAGCAAAATTGTGATAAAAATATTAGTCTTTCTAGAGTGCCACTCTTCTCCCATCCCTTAGAGCATCCTGCATTTTCTAAGACCCCTGGGCTATCTTCATTTATTTTAACCAAGACCTTACCATCACTTTCACCTCCAATAAAGTCTTTTGCACAACTACCCTGCCACATTTTCAATTTCTTTACGTCCCTATTTTTATCTGTAAAAGTGTTGATACAAGAGGATATCTATTGATGGGTTCCAGGAGCTCACAATTTTATATAGTACTCATTGTGGAAAGTAGGTCACACACATTTAAAAGCTTTATACAAAGACCTTAACAAGAATATATTTATATAATGTTGTCCCTCACACATTTAAAAGCTTTATACAAAGACCTTGACAAGAATATATTTATATAATTTTGTCCCTTATCAATTATATTAGTAGTGTTAACTAAGATCATTTAAATATATCTTTGGATTAGAATTGGTTTTATGAGTTGTAAAGTTAGTTCACTAAAGCCTACTATGAAACATTTTTGTGAGGATGAAAAGAGATTATGTATTTGTGTATCTATATGTTTGTATATAGATATTCATGTATGCATGTTTGTGTAGGGTCTAATATATTATGAATATGGTTTATACTTCCTCTTATAAAATAAATATTTAGTTATTTAGTAGACCATTAATCACCACTCTTCAAATATCTGTTTTTCTCTTTTCATTGGTATAATATAAAATTTCTCTTTTCATTGGTATAATATAAAATTTTCCTAATAGATAGATTAAATAGCCCACAAACTGCAATGGTTTTCCTATGTAGTTTTTTTTTTTGGGGGGGAGATAGTAGCATTATATAGTTTGCTCCCTGCAGCAAATTTTAAAATTAGTTAAAAACAAGGCAATTTTTCATAAAATTTTAAATATATAACATACTATACTCCCTATGGGTAAATAAAATCTATAGCAGAAAAAGAAAATGCACACAACACATAGTGGATGTATAAATACATGTTATATTTAACTAAAGTGTTTAAGCCAAAATTTTCAAAATTTCTTTTATTGTGGAGTCTTTATTATAGAGAGAATATATCCTAGATATATTAGATAGCATAGAGTCTAAATCACTAAAGGAAAGAAAAATTACAAAACAGAACTATGTTTATCCCCATGTAATAATACTGATGTAGATAATCTGGATGTGGTAGAATTATTTTGTTCCTGGAATCTGTACAGAGAACAAGTATTATTCTATCAGGTTGTTCTACCATCTATATGTCCAACTTATGGTTATTATTATTGCTATAACTCTCCCCATCATATCTGCTATTTAGAAATAGTAAAGATGAGGGAGGTACATCTTTTTTCTTTTAAGTGTATGAAATATAAGTGACATGCCTTTACTACATGAAATCACCAAGGTACAAAGGAGTCTAAAAACTTATTCTTGAGTGGCTGTAGTGGTGCATACCTGTAATCTCAAAACTCAAAAGGCTGATGACATATTGAGGATTGAACACAAGGCCTCGTACACAATGGGAAGCAAGTAGTCTACCACTAGGCTATAGCCCCAGCCAAAAACAGACATATAGACCAATGTAACAGAAGTTACAGAAATAAATCTACACACTTAATAGTCAATTGATTTTGACATAAGTGCCAAAAAATGTACATTGGAGAAAAGACAGCCTTTTCAACAAGTGTATTTGGAAAATTGATTATACATTTGTAGAAAAATTCAATTAAATTCCTACTTCTCACCCTGCACAAAAGTCAACTCAAGATGGATTAAAGACATGGATATTAGACCAAATATTTGCAATTACTAAAGGAGGGCATAGGTCCAACACTACAACATATAGGAACAAGTAGAAACTTCTTCAATAGGACTCCCAAAACTCAGGAAATCAAAACAAGAATTAATAAATGGAATGGAATTAAAGTAAGAAGTTAATGTCCATCAAAGGAAACTATCAAGAGTCTAAAGAAAGAGCATACAGAATGGGAGATGACTTTTGCCAGCTATTCCTCTGATAGAGAACTAATATCTAGAATATACACAGAATCTAAAAGATTTAACACTAAAAACACCCCAAATAACCCAAATAAATAGACATTTCACAAAAGAATAAATAAAAATGGCCATTACATACATGAAAAGATGTTTAATATCTTTAGCAACCAGGGAGATGCAAATCAAAACTACTGAGATTCCATCTAACACCAATTAAAATGGCAATCATCAAGAAGTCCAACAACAATAAATGCTGATGAAGATATGGGTAAATAGGACCTCTTCTATATTTTTGGTGGGATTGCAAATTAATGTAGCTGTTACGGAGAACAATGTGGCGTTTCCTCAGAAAACTGGGAATCGATCCACCATATGATCCAGCTATAGCACTCCTGGGTATCTTTCCAAAGGGACTGAAATCAGAAAATTATAGTAATACATGCATATTCATGTTTATAGCAGCACAATCCATAATAGCCAAATTAAGAAACAAATCCAGGTGCCCATCAACACATAAATGGATCACAAAATTATGAGATATAAACACAATGGAACTCTACTCAATAATAAAGAACAAAATGATGTCATTTGCAGAAATGCGGACGGACCTATGTTAAATGAGATTAGCCAGATGCAGAAAGTGAAAGTTAATATGTTTGTTCTCATATAGAAAAGCTAGGGAGTAATTGAGATATAAGTGGAACCTTAGCTAATGGAGGAGAATGTCCAGTGGAGCTACGAAGGTGGTTTGGAGGAGGGAAGGGGGATAGGGAGAATTAAAGAAGGAAACACTTCCAGTGACATTATGTACATATATGAGAAGACCAAAGTCAATCTCAATATTTTGTATGGGGAAGGGTGTGAGTGGGGAGTGTGCCAAGGGAAAACTCACTAAGTGCTGTGTGCATGTTATATCAGTATCACTGTGAGCTACATCATGATGTAAGACTATAATGCACCAATAAAAGTGCAAAAAATAGTTTGAAAAAACAAACAAACAAAAAAGAAGGATAAGGCCAGCCTCTGCAACTTAGTGAGACACTTTTTAAAAATAAAAAAAAATAAATAAGAAAATGGCTTGGAATGTACTTCAGTGGTAGAGTACCCCTGGGTTCAATCTCCAAAGCAAAACAAAACAAAAACAAAAACAAAAACATTTTTATCTGTCAAGATAAAATGTGATACTTCTAATTGTTAAAGGAATAAAGAATGAAAAATTATCTCTCAGTAATCATGCTGAATATCAATGGCCTCAATTCCTCAATCAAAAGACATAAGGTGGCAAAATGGATTAAAATCATAATCCTTCTATATGCTTTCTACAAGAAATGTTGCTTACAAGTAAAATACTCACAAACTAAAACTGAAGGGCTGGAGCAAGAAAATCCATGCTAATAGAACTTGAAGACAAACAGGTGTAGCAACTCTCATATCAGACAAAATAGACTTCAAGTCTAAATTTATCAGAAGAAACAAAGCAGGTCATTTTTACTGGTAAGAAGGACAATCCAATAATAGGATATAATGATACTCAATGTAGGTGCAAACATTTTCATAAAACTTTTTGTGATATTAAGTCTCATATATATCCCAATACAATAATATGGGGAGACTTCAACACTCCTGTCCCACCACTAGATTTATTCTTTAAACAAAAAGTCAGTAATGATGTCAATGTCCCAGACCTAAGGAACACCATAAACCAAATGGTCCTAGTAGACACATAAAGAATATTTTGACCAAACTACATTGAATTCACATTCTTTTCAGCTGCTCACAGAACCTTCTTCAAAATAGACCTTATCCCAGGCCACAAAGCAAACATTACCAGATTAAAAAGAATGTGACATAACCCCCTGTATCTTTTCACAGCATAATAGAATGATACTAGATACAAACATATAGACACACAAATATATAATTTCTTTTCATTCTCACAAAAATGTTTGTATATAGATACTATAAGAAGACCCAGAGAAGCCTCGTAAACAGGTGGAAACTGAAAACCATAGTGCTGAACGAGGAATGGGCCCTACAAGAAATAAGAGGAGAATTAAGAAATTCTTAGAAACAAATGAAAATAGAGATACAACATATTAAAATCTTTAGAAACTTTGAAGGCTGTATTAAGAGGAAAATTCATAGCACTAAGTGTTCACAGAAGAACATAAAATCAAATAATGTAATGACACACTTCAAAGCCCTTGTAAATCAGGAAAAATCTAATCTTGAAGCCAGTTGAAGACAGGAAATCATTAAAATCAAAGTATAAATCAGTGAAATAGAGAAAAAATATAAAAAATCAACAAAACCAAAAGCTGATTTCCCAATAAAATAAGAAAGATAAACAACTAGGTATTCTAACCAAAAGAAAGAGAGAATCAACCCAAATTATGAAAATAAGAGATGAAAAAGGTGATATTAACATAAGCAGCATGAAAATCCAGAGGGTCATCAGAAACTACTTTGAAAACTATACTCCAACAAAATGGAAAGCCTAGAAGAAATTGAGAAATTTCTAGATACATACAACCTTCCTAAATTGAATCAAGAAGATTTAGAAAATTTAAACTGACCAATAGCAATCAAAGAGATTAATCAGCAATAAAAAACCATTATAGATCTACTCTCAATACTTTTCAATCTCTTCTAGCAGAGCAAGAAGGCAAGAGAAGGGAATCAAAAGAGTACCAATAGGAAAAGAACTAAAACTATCTCTATTTGGAGATGACATGATATTATACTTATAAGACCTGTTAAACTCAACCAAAAGGATTTTAGAACTGATCATCAAATTCAACAATGTCTGGATGCAAAATCAATATTAAAAAGTCAGACATCTTTCAGTATGTCAACCATAAATCCACTGAAAAAGATATCTAGAAAACATCTCCATTCACACTATCCCATATCCTCCCAAGCAATAAAATACTAGGGAATAAACCTAACCAAGGAGGTAAAAGACATCTACATGGAAAATTAGAAAACATTGAAAAAAATTGAAGAAGACCTAAGAAGATGAAATGACTTCCCATTCTCTTAGATAGGCAAAATAAATATCTTCAAAATGGCCATCCTTCCAAAATGATCTACAGATTCAATGAGATACCCATTAAAATATCATGGTCATTCTTCACAGATCTAGAAAAGTGAGTCCTGAAATTAATTTGGAACAACAAAAAATCCAGCATAACCAAAATAGTTCTCAACAATAAAAACCATGCAGGAGGCATCACAATATTTTACTTCAAACTATACTACAGAGATATAGTAATAAAACAGTATGGTATTGGCACAAAAGCAGAAACACAAATGGAGCAGAATAGAAGACTCAGAAACAAATCTACACACTTATATCTAATTGATATTTTACAAACGAGTAAAAAACTTACACTGGAAAAAAGATAGCCTCTTGAACCAATGGTGTTGACAAAGCTGGTTATCCCTATACAGAAAAATTGAAATAAATCTCTTTCTCATCCTGCACAAGAGTCATTCAAGAAAGATAAATGATCTGGAAATTAGAGAGCTTGCAGCTCCTTGAGAGGCTATAGGACCAACACTTTAACAAATATGTATAGGTAAAAACTTTCTCAACAAGACCTCAAAGGCACAAGAAATTAAAATGAGGATTAACACATGGGATTGCATTAAACAGAAGAGATTCTGTGCAGCAAAGGACACTATCAAGAACATCAACAGAAAGTTGATGGAATGGGAGAAGATTTTTGCCAGGTACTCCTCTGACTGAGGTTTAATATTTAGAATATACAAACCACTCAAGAAATTCACCACCAAAACAATAACGCAATCAAAAAATGGTCAAGTGAACTAAATGGACACTTCACAAAAGAAGAAATACAAATGGCCAATAGATATACAAAAAAATGCTCAGCATCATTAGCAATCAGAGAGATGTAAATCAAAACTACCCTGAGATTTCACCTAACCCCAATTAGAATGGCAATCATTGCAAACAAAAACAACAACAAATGCTGATGAGGATGTGGAAAAGTAGGAACTCTGATACACTGTTAGTGAGATTGCAAATTAGTGCAACCACTTTGGAAAACAGTGTGGAGGATCCTCAGAAAAATGAGAATGAACCTACCATATGACCTAGCTATGCTACTCCTGGGTATTTATCCAAAGAATGGAAACAAAACTACCATAGTAATGCATGCATATCTATGTTTATAGCTGCACAATTCATAATTGTCAAACTATGGAACCAACCGAGATGTCTATCAACTGATGACTGGTTTACAACACTATGGGATATGTACACAATGGAATTTTATTCAGCCATAAAGAAGAAAAAAATCATGTCATTTGAAGGGAAATGAACAGAACTGGAAAACATTATGTTAAACAGTGAGATTAGTCAGTCACAAAAAGTGAGAAGTCAGATGTTATTCCTAATATGCAGAAGTAGAGAGAAAATGGGACATAGGAGGATCTCCAGACAAACGAAGGAAAACTTCATATGAATGAAGAAGTTGACTTAACTGAGGGAGATGGGAGAAGGGAAGAGGAATTGACATGAAGTACACATACAAACCTATTAAAGCCAATCACTGTGCTGAGCATGGGAAGGAGGGGTAGAAGAAGGAATAATGTAGGAATTGAGGGAGGATGAAATCAGTGTTGTGTGCATGTATGCCTCTTTGACCCTGAACTTAACCAAGATGTATGATTACTATGAACCAATTAAAAACATTAAAAAAGTTATACCCATTGAACAATATTTTCTCTTCTTCTGTCCCCTAGCAACAACCATTCTACTTTGCTTGTATGACTTTGATGCTTTTAGATTCTACATATAAAATCATGCAATACTTGTCTTTTCATATCTGTCTTATTTCATTTAGCATAGTGTCATCCACGTTCATCATTTTAAATAGCATAGTTAGCATAGTGTTGTAATCCATTCTTGAGAGAGAATTGAGAGAGAGAGAGAGAGAGAGAGAGAGAGAGAGAGAGAGAGAGAGAGGAGTCCATATCTGTTGAAGGACAGTTATTTTGTTTTCATATATTGGCTATTATGAAATAATGCAGTAGTGAATATGAAAGTACAGACATCTTTTTGAAATACTGATTTCATTTTCTTTGAATATTGTTATGATTGGATTTAAAATATCCCCCAAAGCTCATGTGTTAAGCTATTAAGCCATTTTCAAAGGCCAGACATGGCTGGAGTTGGGCCCCTAGGGCATGACTGGGGAACAGTGTTTTCCTGTGCTGGGCCACTGCAGCTTTTCTCTCTCTTCCTTGCCACCATAAGCCGACAATAAATTCTCATCTTCTTTCTCCACTCTTTTTCCATGCCTTAAGCTCTTTAGCTGTGATTTCGCCTAACATGAATGGAAATTTCCAGAACCATAAGCTCCAAACCAAACTCCTTTTTCCTCTAGATTTGTACGTCAGGTATTTGGGTCACAGTGGTCAGAATGTTGACTAAAACAGAAGTTAGTACCAGACTCGTGGGGTTACAGCTGTGTCTAAACCTGCCCATGAGGATTGTGAGTCTTTAGAACTGGCTCGTTAGAGGAAATTGGAAAGGTCAGAATGATGACAGGAAGGTGGACAATAAAGGTTGTACTCATGATAGTTTAGAGGCCAAAAAGGACTCCATAGGGAAATGGATCAGAGACTGCACATGTTACATTCTGGCAAATAAATTATCTGCATTTTGTCCATGTCCCCAAGCAACAACCATGACACTATGCTATTATGAAATAACGCAGTAGTGAATATGAAAGCGTAGACATCTTTTTGAAAATGGCTTAATGACTTAACACATGAGCTTTAGGGTATGGCTTTTTTCATGTTTTTATTGGTTCATTGTAATCATCCATCTTAATTAAATTCAGGGTGAATTTAAAGATGATGAACTAATTTATGTGGTAGAGAAAATTTCAGAACAGCAGAATATCCACACACTATGGTATAGTTTTTATTGTCTGCATTTAACCATTTGTTTAAGAATCAGGATCAGAGAGACTTTAGAGATTTGTAGTTTGGCCAGAAAAAAAAGTGTGGAATTGAGTCCCTAGAGTATGTGATGTGGAATAACTTAAGATAACCAAAGGAAGGCAAAATGCTGTGCATACAAAGTAAAGAATGCAGCCAGGGAAGTTTGAAAATTGGCACTGGAGGAAACTTGCCCACCACAGACCAAAGGACACAACCTCTGATGTATATTTGGAAGAGGTAACTTTGAAAAATGGCACCTTAATTTTGCCATAGTGGCCATGATTAAAGAAGGCATGACTATTGCTTCAATCAGCAGCCCACCATAACATTAGTCACCTAATGTTGATTTTATATGAAGTCAGAATGCTAGAGTCAATGGATTATAAAAGCTCCCATATAGATCTCAAAGGAAGGCTTGGGAGATCAGGCAACGTGTAGCAGGATCAGAATCCCTGCAAACATAGAAAAATTTGTGAAGTTGTGAGGGCAAACAGGCTGCAAAGAAAACCCTCAGAATTAAGAGATGGCAGAAATGTGAAATAGCTTACAAGGAAAATTGCAAGCTATTGGCAATTGAGCCAAGCTAGCAGAGAAAGTACAATGCCAACTACAACCTAAATGTCATTTGGGTGAGGCTGCTGAAGACTTCTGGAGATTGAATCAGAGAACCATATGACCCAGATGCCAAATGTGGAGCTATAGGATTTAATTTTTGCCCTGCTGGATTTTGGTCCATTCCTTCTTTCTATGCCCCTACTCCTAAATTTTGGAAAGCAAATATTTACTTTGTGCTATTATATTTTGGAAGTATGTAACTAACTTGTTTTTATTTTTACAGGGACTCACAGCTAAAAGTTTGCCTTTAGTTTCAGAGGGGACTTTGGACTTTTGAGCATGTTTTAAACTGCTAAAACTATGGGACTCTTGGAGATGAACTGCATGAATTTTATATTGTGAGATGGACGACCATGAGCTTCTGAGGGCAAGGGATAGAGTGTTTTGATTGGGAATTAATGCATCGCCCAAAGGTCATGTGTTAACCTATGCAACCATGTCTTATTTTGAGAAATATATATTTTGGCCCTTTATCCATTAATTATGTTATTTATATATACTTATTCATTTATTTATATTGATTTTAGTAATTAGTAATTTCTTACATATTTTATATGCTAACCCTGTATCAGATATATACTTAAAAGATTTTTTCCAGCCGGGCGTGGTGGCGCACGCTTGTAATCCCAGCATTCGGGAGGCTGAGACCGGAGGATCCGAGTTCGCGGCCAGCCTCAGCTACCTAGTGAGGCACTCCGCAACTTAGTGAGACCCGGTTTCAAAATAAAGAATAAAAAATAGGGCTGGGGGTAGAGCTCGGAGGTAGAATGCCTCTGAGTTCAATCCCCAGTACCGAAAAAAAAAAAAAAAAAAAAAAAAAGATTTTTTCCATTATGTAGGTTGTATTTTCATTTTGTTGATTATTCCTATTATTGTGAGGAAGCTTTTGAACTTGACTAAATCCCACTTTGCTGTTTTTAGTTGCATTGTTCATGTTTTCGGTGTTTTAGGCAAATTTTTCATTGTTCAAACAAATGTTCTGAATAGTCCCCTATTTCTTCTAGTAGTTTCATGGTTTCAGGTGTTATGATTAAATATTTAAATCATTTTAAGTTTATTTTTTAATATGGTATGACATAAAGGTCAACTTTTATTCTTCTGAATATGGATATCCAGTTTGTAAAATGTAATTATTTAAAGAGACTATTCCTTTCCTATTGTGTGTTTTTAACAATTCCATTGAAGATTAATTGATCATAATTATAGATTTAATTCTGAGCTCTCTATTTTGTTCCATTGGTTGATATGTCTTTTTCTATGCCGACACCATAATGTTTTAATTATCGTAGCTTTATAATTATATTTTTAACTAGAAAATATGATGTTTCTCACTTTGTTTTTTATTATTGCTCAAGATTTCTTTGAATATTTGGTGTCTTTTGTGGTTTCAAATAATTTTTTTTCTATTTCTGTAAAGAATGTCATTGCAATTTTGAAAGAATCCATTTACTAATTCCTGGTACAATCAAGCTACTTATATCTCACATGAAAACTATGACTTTAAAACATCGACTTGTGAAATCTAGTTCAAAATACTATTTTCTAGCTATCCTAAAGCCATTTGAAACTAACAAAGACCCTTGTTTACCCAACATCCCTTTCTAATTGGAATGAAATAATTTTTGTTTGTTTCTTTGGTTCAGTTTCTATTCCCACACTTAAAGTCAATAAGAAGCCAGGCGTGTTGGCGCGCATGCTTGTAATCCCAGCATTTGGGAGGCTGAGACTGGAGGATCCAGGTTCGCGGCCAGCCTCAGCTGCTTAGTGAGGCCCTGCGCAACTTAATGAGACCCTGTTTCAAAATAAAGAATAAAAAAAAGGGCTGGGGGTGTAGCTCAGAGGTAGAATGCCTCTGGGTTCCATCCCCAGTACCGCAAAAAAAAAAAAAAAAATTAAATAAAATAAAAAAATAAATAAAGTCAATAATAACTTAGAATGGCAGTTCTGGAGATACCACAGAGCTATAGAGTTCTGCTGACCAGGCAGAAACAGGAAACAACCCAAATGGGGAGAGGAATAGAGCAAATATAAACCTTAGTCTAAAAAAATATCTGGAAGTCCAAATGAAGGAGGCATTAACTAAAGGTCAAGTTACATCAGTTTGAGATGAGGCTAAATATATGAATATAAGACAAAACGTCAAAGATAAAGTTTTGTGCTTTATCTTTTGAGAATATTTGAAATTGGTTATAAAAATCATTTTTATCAATCATACATTTATTAATTTCATTTCATTCCTTGTTTGATTTGTCATTTTTGTTAGAGCAAGCAAAAATCTTTAACTTTATTATAGTGTATATTGCTAGAATAAAGCACATCCTCCATGTCTTTACAGCACAAATCAGATTAGATGAAGAGAAGTGGGAAGTGAATCTTCGACGTGTCTAATAGAGGAATAGAATAAATTTGTCTGCTTCTTGTATTATCTCAAGGCTCATTCCCTACAACTAACATATGATAAGTATTTCTCATTTAGGACAAAAAAATAATACCCAACACCCACTTACAGGATACTCTTGCAGTCTGTTTTTGAGACTATTAGGTTGCTGTTCCTCAGATCAAAGTTTTGGTCCCAAAAACAGGAGCTAGGTTTGTAAAGGGGATATTCCTATATACATTGTGAGTATTCGTTCTTTGTAGAAAATTTGTGAGAAGTTGGGTTAATTGTCAAATCTTATGTCCAAAATATCCACATTCCTAAAAAATGTTCTCATTTTTCAGTTTATTAAGTATATATTTAACATTGCTGTTTATGTCTTTAAAATGGACTTAACCAAATGTCATACTTTTTATTTTACCTATTCATTAAGTATGTTTGTACTTTTTCAAAAATATAATTTTATTTTTTGACAACTCATAACTACTTAGATAGCAATTATCCAAAAATTAATAACTTTTTCAAATTCACATGTACTATTTTATGAATCTTAAATATTTCTGTAAAAATAATGTAATTTGTTTATCTGTTTTCATTGCATTAGAGCTACATCTTAACCATTCTTAATAATTTGATTTCTACATATTCAGTCTCACTGTCTATTCCACCTTAGTAAAATATTAGTTAACTTTTGCCTATAAATTGCACTATGTGTAGAGATTTTATAACATTTTCAGAACTGCTGTGAAGACTTTTCAAGGAAGTATAATCTTACCTAAAAGAAATTACTTCAATGTGAAGTTATATTGTCAGAAAGAGGAGAGGTATGAAATTGGAAACTTCTAATAGCAAGCAATAAGTCTATTTCTCTTTAAATTATTTCTCAATCTCAATTTCTTGAAAGTGTGAAATGAGTAGAAAGAACCATGGCCAAAACCATTGCTTTCTATGAATTCTAATACAAATTCCTCTTTCTTAAAAAGAGAGCTATGTGTGGTAATAGTGACAAATTTTGTAGAAGGCTCTAGGAAGTAGATAGAAAGTAGAAAAAATACAACATAGGTGAAAAATATATTGTGTCTAGTTCTTAAAACATTTAAAATACTTATTCATACTTATTTTACATTTTTTGTACCAGGCTGATCCAATGAAGGTATTTATTATGATAGATTTTCAAGTATAAGAATGCGGGTTAATTGTGCAATACTATAGAGACATAAGTACTAATATAATTATATTTAATTTCTTTCAACAAGATACACAAATATATCAGGAGAACAATTTGGATTTTTGTTTGAATTATTAAACTAGCTATATGTATAAACTCATTTCTTGAAAATATTTAGATAAATTCTATATACTTACAATTAAATATTATTATTTATGGCTCTTTCTGCTTCAATTTTATTTAGTTTATAGTTCTAAAAATTTAGAGAAAAAAAGTTGTAAGAAAGTTTCTGTGGGATTTTTACTTTAGAAGTTGGTAGCTATCATGTATAATATAATGACTTAGTCAAATCCAATAAAATTATGTGTATACGTATAAACACATACACATATAAGTATGTATACAAATATATATGTATATATGCCATAATGAAGATCTATCATATGCTTCCCACCAAGGAACCCATGGAATGTTGGTATTGGTCACCAAAACTTTTGTAATCCTATTTTGTGGGGCTTTTGAGGCCTTCTAGAGAAATGGTAAATAATGTATTATGGGGAAATAAGATAGGATAGTTTCTACTATAAAACTGCAGAAATGTTTATAAAATGTGCATTTAACACAGTAATAAACCAACCAACAATAATAACAACAAAACCTGTAAGTACAATCAACCCAAATAACAGCGACAAATCTTGATATGAAACTAGTATGGGAATTTTTAAGTACCCATTGAAAGAAGAAGCAAAAACCAAAAAAGGAATAATTGTTAAAACAACTAGAAAATCAGCATTGTAGTCTATAGGTTAAGACTAGAGAAAGTAGCAAAGGAGGAAACTGAACCTAAGACTGTTAAATTTTCTTAAGAACTGTGAAAGAAAATTACAGTAGTCCCACTTTACTTATATCTTCTTACTCAGGCATAGGCAACTGCAAATGAAAACATGCCCCATGGAGGCCTTTAGATAGGGCTAAGAGATATGAATGCACTTTTAAAGAGTATTAAAATGAAATAAATAAATTGACATAAATGAAAGTAAGCAAAAACAAAAATGGATAAGAGATTTATATGCCTAAGACTTAAACTTGAATGATCAGAAACAAGCTATTAGATGTTACAAAAATAAAATGTGGATTCTGAAAAATGGACAAGTGATACAAAACTATGAAAGTGATGTACTAATTAAAAACCTCATCTTGAGCCTATGATATTCAGAAGATATAGAATAGGCTAATTGCCCAGTAACAGAGGAATGGATATAGAAACATGTATATTATTCAGACATAAAAAATAATGAAAGAATAAAATCCTATCATTTATAGCAAAGTAGATAGACCCAAGAAAGCATTGTGTTAAATGAAATAAGTGAGCACAAAAAGCAAATAATGCATGATCCCATTAATTTTAAGAATTAATACACTTCAATTAAGAATTAAAAATAATTTAGCCGGGCGTGGTGGCGCACGCTTGTAATCCCAGCATTCGGGAGGCTGAGACCGGAGGATCCGGGTTCGTGGCCAGCCTCAGCTACCTAATGAGGCACTCCTCAACTTAGTGAGACCCGGTTTCAAAATAAAGAATAAAAAATAGGGCTGGGGGTGTAGCTCAGAGATAGAATGCCCCTGAGTTCAACCCCTAGTACCGCAAAATAAATAAATAAATAAATAAATAAATAAATAAATAAATAAATAAAATAAAAATAAAAATAAAAATAATTTAAAAGGCAGACTTGAACAAGAAAGAAGATTGATTCAGTCCAAATGGTGTTTTTCTTCCAGGAGGAAGGTTGATGGGGACTGATCATTGCCAGTATAGATATGACATACTTTTGTCCTCAGTTTGGCTAAATCACATCTTTCTGTATTAGCCTTTTTCTATTTTTTATCTAGGTAGATTATGATTATCTATTCTTTTGCTATCCCGGTGGAAAAACTCATAAGAGTGGGTAAGTATTTCAACTATGGCTTAGAATCCTAATATTGTTTGCCTCTGACTTTACCTAACCATTGTATAAACCCAGAACTACATTTCTCAAGCAATATAAGAAGTGTTCAGAAAACCCGTAGGTTTGAAGGGAATTACTAATAGGTGAAATAGAGCAATAGCAACATATGTTGTTCTATGGAATTGATTCAGAAAATATAAGAGGAATGTTATTATTCTTATATTTAGTATAAAAAACTAAGTGAAATAATGTTTTTAAAAATGGCAAAAATTAGCTAGGCGTGGTGGCGCACGCTTGTAATCCCAGCATTCGGGAGGCTGAGACCGGAGGATCCGGGTTCGCGGCCAGCCTCAGCTACTTAGTGAGGCACTCTGCAACTTAGTGAGACTCGGTTTGAAAATAAAGAATAAAAAATAGGGCTGGGGGTATAGCTCGGAGGTAGAATGCCTCTTAGTTCAATTCCCAGTACCGCAAAAAAAAAAAAAAAAAAAAACCAAAAATTTTCTCCCATTCTGTAGGCTCTCTGTTGAGGTTCTTGATAGTTTCCTTTGCTGTGCAGAAGCTCTTCAGTTTAATGCAATCCCATGTATTGATCTTCCTTTGAGCTGCTTGTACTTTTGGGGTCTTGTTGAGAAAGTTTTTACCTGTGCCTATGTGTTCAAGTGTTGGTCCTATGCCCTCTTCAAGTTGCTGCAAGGTCTCCGGTCTGACTTCCAGGTCCTTGATCCACCTTGAGTTGACTCTTGTACAGGGTGAGAAAGTGGGGTTTATTTTCATTTTCCTGCATATGGTTAACCAGTTTTGCCAACACCATTTGTTAAAGAGGCTATCTTTTTTCCAGTGTATACTTTTGGCTCCTTTGTCAAAAATCAGTTGACTGTAAGTCTGTGGGTCTGTTTCTGAGTCTTCTATTCTGCTCCATTGGTCTATGTGTCTGTTTTTGTGCC